>JADLZL010001956.1:0-203995 GCA_015844335.1 Chrysopogon serrulatus | reverse complement strand
TTAACCGAGGTGATTTTTATAAACAAACCGCCTCAATTAATCACCATTAACCGAGGCGGTTATTATAAGGAAACCGCCTCGGTTAAAGAGTAACCGTGGGCGGTTATTTTAGAAACCGCCTGAAAGACACGGTTAACCGAGGCGGTTGCTTATGAAAACCGCCTCGGCATTCCAATTAACCGAGGCATTTGTTGTAAAACAAACTGCCTCGCTTAATGTGCTATTAAGCGAGGCGGTTTTCTAACAATAACCGCCTCGGTTAACTCTGCTCTATATAACCAGCAGCCTCATTCTTCTTCCCCACGGCTTCTCCTCCATTTTTGCGGATTTTGAGCTCCAAAACCGCAAAAATTGTCTATTTTCTAGGGGGAGAAGTTTTGCCCTTGGAATAGGTGAGGGGGCACCGCAAGAGCTCAATTCTTACCCTCCAACCCTCCTTTTCTTCTCTCTTCCTCTCTCCTCTCCTCTCTTTCCCCTACATCTAGATCTAGATCTAAGTGGAGGAGAAAGAACCATCTCCTAAGGGAAGAGTTTAGCCCTTGGATTTGTGAAAGGTGGTACCGCAAGTGATTGATTCTTACTCTCCAAAACCCACCTTTTCATCTTTTTTCTCTCTTTGTTCTCTCTTTTCCTCTCTCTCTCTCTCTTTCTCTCTTTTCTTTTGATCTAGATTTAGATAGATGCATTTTTTTAGCTCCCATCCTTATATATGTTTATGGTACGTGTGCAAGGTCGCGGATGGCAAGGGATTGGATGTACAAGGGATTGAGGCTGGATCCATCTTTCTTGGATCATGTGAAGAGAAAGTTCATTCCTGCGGCGACAAAGCATCGTCTGAGTGTGGATCGAGATCTCATAATTTGTCCGTGCAATAGCTGTAAGAATTTGCTGGCACATACTGAGAGCGTGGTGCAATCTCACTTGGTGTGGTTTGGTTTCGTCAAGGATTATAAGGTCTGGAAGTATCACGGTGAAGCAGATCCGAGTGCCGCCACTTGCTCATCTAGAGAAAACAAGTCATCGACGACAACGACAGAGGCGGTGATTGATGGAGGAAATGGAGAACAACATGAAGTATCAGCAGCCAAAGCATCAGTCGGCGGTGACAATGATGTGCATCATGATTACATCACGATTGAAGATCTGCTACAGGCAAAGGAGGACACTACAGATGATGATGGTGGTAATACAGCGGAGGTGTTGGACCCCTCAAGATGTGGACCTCTTCGATAGAATCGCTAACCGCCAAGACCGATGACGTCTTGTTTGGAAATCCTAAGTGGCTAGAGAACTTCGGGAGATGAAGCAAAGGCAATAGATCCATCAGACAATGGTTGTCCAAAGCATTGGACGGCGTTACGTTTCAATCTTCAGATGCTGATGCTCAAGGCTCGCCATGGGTGGTCCGACACTAGCTTCAATGACCTGTTACGTATCCTCGCTGACACATTCCCAGAGGGTAACAAGGTACCCGCCAATACCTATCGGGCAAAGAAGCTGATCAGGCCAGTGGCGATGAAACTTAAAAAGTTCCATGCCTGTCCAAACCACTGTATTTTATATCGAGGCCAGTATGAGAACTTGCAGAGCTGTCCTCGCTGTTACAAGAGGAATGCTGGTTGTCGGACGGACGCCTCTAACGACGGACCCACCTCAAGAGGGCCAAAGAAGAAGATGAAGACAACAAAGAAGCAGGCCCCACCTCCAGAGGACCAGGAAGAAGAGGGTTATATGAGTAGGAAAAATCCCGCCCTATCCGTGTGGTACTTGCCCGTGATCGATCGCCTGCGTGCGATATTCGAGAACCCGAATGATGCCAAGCTCATGTCTTGGCATGCATCAGCCGAACGCACGAAGGATGATGGCAAGCTTCGACACCCCCTCCGATGGCAAGCAATCGAAGCGTTTCAACGACAAGTTCCCCGGAGTTTGGTGACGAGGCCAGAACGTCGGGTTCGCGCTAAGTACCGATGGGATGAATCCGCTCGGTGACCTAAGTAGCTCGCAGACAAAGACTGGCCGGTCATCCTCACCATCTACAACTTACCTCCCCATCTATGTCACAAGCGCAGGTACTTATTTGCAACTTGGACGGGGACGGTGTGTGTGATAGTTGTTCTCACCAATTTACATAATAACAGCCCTCTTACGAATCTCTATCATAACAGGTATCTTCTACTAACCATGCTTATATTCGGACCGAAGCGCACTGAATGATATAGATGTCCTCCTAGAGCCATTTATGGAGGACATGCGTTTCTATGGGAAAAGGGGGTCAAAATGATGGATGCGTTCCTAAAGAAGGATTTCACTCTTAAGGCCATCATATTTGTCACCATCACAGACTACCCTGGTCTTTTTTCACTGTCTGGGCAGATTAAAGGTAAGACCGGTTGTGTAGTTTGCATTGATGGTACCTGCTACACTTACCTTGCTGCATCCAAGAAGATGGTGTACATGAGGAACAGACGATTCCTCTGTAAAAAAGCACAGTATCGAGACCTATGATGAATCAAGTTTTTTGACAACAAGGTTGAACCTCAAACCGACGAGCCAAAAAAGAACAAGGTACGGGCAAAAGGTGTTTGACATGGTCAAGGGCATAAACATCGAGTTCGGAAAGAAGAAGAAGAAAGAGGGGAAAGATGGTCCAAAGCCAACCAGTAAAAAGAGGAAGCGGGATGCAGAGGACGAAGAAGAAGGCGAGCCTATCACGGCCCCCGTTCCTTTCAAGAAGCAGTCTTGTTTCTTCAAGTATCTATCATACTGGAAAGAACTAGATACGCCCCATGCCATCGACTGCATGCACCTGGAGAAGAATGTGTTTGAGAGCACGATAGGAATCCTGCTTGACATCAAGAAAAAGACAAAGGATGGTCTCAAGTCTCGTCGATTTGGTCAACATGGGCATCAGGCCTGAAATTAACCGACACTGGCCGCGCAGAATGAGAAAGTCGACCTCCCGTGGGTGAGCTACAACCTGACATTGGATGAGAGGAGGGCTATGTGCCAGTGGCTCAGGACAGTCAAGGTGCCGACCGGTTCTTCTTTCAACATCAAGAGCCTTGTCTCTATGAAAGACCTCACTCTTACCAACTTCAACTCACATGACTGCCACGTCATGCTTACGGTGTTCCTTCCAATTGTGATCAGATGTATCGTTCTGGAGTACATTAAGATGGTAATAACATGCATGTGCTACTTCTTTAACCAGATTACCCAGAAGGTCATCGATGAAGCTGAGCTGCCTGGCCTGAAACAATTTATCGCAGAGACTCTTTGCCAGCTCGAGATGTGCTTTCCACCGTCTTTCTTTGATATTATGCCACACTTGATGCTGCACATGGTTGATCAGATACAGGAACTAGGACCAGTGTACCTTCATCAGATGTGGATGTACGAGCGGTTCATGTCGACCCTTAATAGATATGTGCATAACCGTGCTTATCTAGAGGGCTCTATGATCGAGGCATACAAAACAGAGGAGGCCGTTAACTGGTGTACCAAATATATTAGGGATGGAAGGGTGATTGGGTTGCCCGTCCCTTTGCATGAAGGCAGAACCTCGGGAATGGGGTGCATGGGAAGGAAAGTACGCACTGATGTAGATGAAGAGACCCTGCAACAAGCTCATAATAGTGCGCTCAATCAGTTAGTGGTCATGGAAGACTGGGTTCGGCACGTAGATAAGATCCGCCTTTCTAGTGGTGGATGCGGGGAGGCATGGGTACAGAAACAACACAACATCAATTTCACGACGTGGATCAAAGAGCAAGGCATATATGGAGAAACTGATGAAGCGAGGCTTGCGTCGGGCCCTCGAACCCAAATCACCTCATGGCAAGGGTACGACATAAATGGTTACAGGTTCCACACGAAAGAGAAGGACAAGAAGAGCGCCTCACAGAACAGTGGCGTTCGATATGAGGGCATCGATGATAAGACAAAGAAGATCATGTCATACTATGGGTAGATCGAAGAAATATGGGAACTTGACTACGGGCGGAGACCCTGCAGTGCCTATATTCCGGTGCCGCTGGGGTAAAGCCGACGGCGGTTGTTGTGGATGATTTTGGGCTCACCACGGTGGAGCTCGGCAATGTGGGGTACAAAGATGACCAATGGGTGGTAGCAAACCGCGTTGCGCAGGTAGCCTACTTCGCAAAGCCCAAAGACACCAAGAAGCATGTGGTTGTGTCGTCGAAGCGAGGGATCGTGGGAGCGGATGGAGTACGAGTCCCGAAGAACACAACAACTACTCGGAGATGTCGCTTTTACCGATCATCCATCCAAGATCAAGCTCGTCGAGACCCGTGTCAACAAGACCAAGATGAAGCCCCGTGCCGCTCCGATGGTGAGAAGAGGACCGTGGTAGCGTCGGCACCAAAATGAGTTATCATGTCACACATTTATATATGTAATAACTTATGTAATACCTTTAACATTTATTATGATGGAACATTCATGATGAACATCTATGTAAGCATTATCGGTGAAAAATATTACTATTAGTACTACAACTACTATCGTACTATTGTCATACTCATATTGCTATGATACTACAACTGTACTACCCTACAACTATACTACCACTACTACTACCCTACAACTATACTACTACAACTATTGTACAACTATACTACTATAACTATCCTACTACAAAATGCTCTTCTTACATAATCGATTAATGTTTATGTTAATAATTACCATTAAATTAACATTAAAAAGAGGAAACAAAGCAACTAAATTATAAATAATAAGTCAGATATTAACCGAGGCGGTTTTATAATAATAACCGCCTCGGTTAAACTTTTTTCCGAGGCGGTTTTCTAATATTAATCGCCTGGGTAAATATTAACCGAGGCGGTTTCCTAATAATAACCGCCTCGGTTAATAACATCTATATATACCCCGCGGCTGCCCTGATGTTCCTCAGTTCTTCGGGCGTTTTTTGAAATCACCCCCTGAAGGGCTGCCGAAAATTCTGGCGCCGCCGCCAAGGCGTCAAAGTTCTTCTTAAATCGGCTTGGGCGTCTTGCTCTTCTTCCTCCGTCGTCGACCTCGGCGCCCAGCCCCCCAGCGCCGTCCGTCCGAGGAGCACCGCCGCACTCTCTTCTTCCTCTGCTCTGGCGACAAGGGCCACCGCTGGGGTCTGGATCCATCGTGCCCATCTCCGTCGAGCCACTCTACGACGTCTTCCGCTGCGGTTCGCTTGGGAAAAGAAACCCTAGGCACCGCCGTCCGCTGGCGCCGCCGTCCCCATCTCCATCCTCTGGCGCCGCCGTCCGCTGTCCGCCTCCCTGAGCGCCTCCCTGCCGCCCTCCACCACCTGGATTTGGAGCTGCCGTCCTCGACTCAGTCTCCATCTCGACCCCGCCATTCGCCTCGACCCCGCTGTCGTCGACAACGGCTGTTGCCGCCCCATCTCCGTCTGAGCAGCGCCACGCCACCTTTGCTGCCTATCGTCGCTGCTGCAAAACGGAGCACGAGGTTCTTCCCCTTTGCTGCCTGCCTGTGTTGCTAGTGATGCCTGTGATGCCATTCCAATATTCTGTGATGCCACTGCAAAACTTGCTGCCTGTGATGCCATGCCAATATTCTGAGCAAAATATGCCACTGCCAGTAGCATTTCCCCTAAAAAAATTGCCACATGCTTCTGACCCCATTTAACAAAATTGTGTGAAATCAATTTCTGATAATTAGCTGTAATTTGCTGCCTGTGATATCTTCATGTTACTCTGCTGCAAAAACATGTTGGTGGTATAGTAAATTGCCACATGTTGGCCTGTGACTCTGTTTGGGTGTATGGCAATAGGCCACTACTAGTGTGTATAGTAGGTAAGGCTGTACACAGCCATCTTTTACATGTTGGTGGTTAGATTGTATATATGCAAAAGCAATGGAATGGAGAGGGCAGTTCTTGCCTCATTCTCACTTGTGGTGGTTGTAGAGGCTCTTTCAATCCAGCACGGACTTGCCCAAGCTCAGCGCCGTGGCCTCCATGGCTTAGCTCTCCTCTCTGATGTGCTTCTGTGGATGGGAGCTGGTGCTGCTAATGACTTTGGTACTGGTACAGAAGCCAGCCTTGGATGGAGTAATAATAAGAGGAACCGAGCAATTTTCATCTGCATATTGTCAGGGCTTGTTGGAGTTGTAACAATAAGTTAATGTAGCTCTGCCCACTAGCCTATTATACTTCATTAGTTTAGTTTGTAGGCTAGATCAGATCACGTGATGTAGCTCTTGTTACAAGATTATTAAGGGCTGCACATACGTGCTTAAGCTGTAGGGACCAACCAATTTAATCTAAAAAGTCTAAAGCTGATGAGGAAGCGTGAACTATTTCAAATTACCCATCACGTGTAGATACCAAAAGGCACTTTGGATGCCATAGACTGTCATTATAGGTTAGTTAAACATGTTATAATTAATCTGAAATGGTTGATTATATATTGTACGATCTCCACATATAGCTTTTTTTAATGAAAAAAAAATCCTGTCTTCCATCTGCAACTATATGCAACCTTTATCGAAGTGATGACTAATGCTAAAGTCTTCAAAGATGTCTGATAAAGTTCATGATACATGGCTTTAATCTGCTGTAGATTGTGCAAGAATATTAGTGCTTAACAATTAGTTTTGTCCTTTTATGCACCACGAAATCTAATAAATACTAGATGAGCTTGACAGTGTGGAGGTTTGTACAGGCTTTCACCAGTGGTGGTTGTAGAGGCTCTTTCAATTCAGTAGCTAGCTAGCTAGATAGTAATTGGCCACACAGTTCCTCCAATTCTCCCATTTTGACCTCTCAAAAATTGCTGAGTGGGCTCGATCTGATCTACATCTTATATCTTAACTTAAGAAATGAACACTGGTGGGGTTCCATGCATGATCAGTACTGATTAACATAATAAAAATAAAAATAGGACTACTAGATCGAATTAATGAAGAATTCCTTATGCTTTCACAAACCACGGCAGCTGTTCTCTGGGGGCCTATCTGCGTGCCTTGAGCTGCAGCAATGCAGCAGGGAGCAGCAGCAATGCATTTTTTTGGGCTCGCTTGATCGCCTCACTTTGTTAGGTTGAATCAGTATTTAATTGCCTTGAATTGCTGCTTTGTTGCCTCTACTACTACACTATACTAGTACTCTACTACTCTCCACTCCTCTCTCTCCTCACTTTGTTAGGTTGAATCAGATTAATATGCCTATATTGATGCTCTGCTCTACTACTAATGCAATGATGAAATGTGGTTTCAACCTATTAAAATATGCTAAGGCAGTGGCATATATGCAATGATGTCAATCTTTTTTTGGCTGAGGCAGCGGCTATGATGATCAAATGCCCCCTGACTTGTAATTAAGCTGCTAAACTAGGATGGCTTGTATGCCATACAAGCAACCAGTTTAGACGCAATGTGATGAGAATGGGGCAAATCTGAGCCAATTTTACTAAGCATTTTGTACCTTTCTTCAAATTTTGTGCTTTTCATCACATTTTGTACTTTTCTTCACATTCTGTATACATGCTTCACTGTAAAAATGATGTAATCATTTATGAGGAGGAATATATGATGTGTATCCTTTTTTTGCTGAGGCAACGGCTATGATGATCAAATGCCCCCTCTTGTAATGAAGCTGCTAAACTAGGATGGCTTGTATACCATACAAGCAACTAGTTTAGATGCATTGTGATGACAATTGGGCAAATCTGAGCCAAATGTACTAACAATTTTGTACTTTTCTTCAAATTTTGTACTTTTCTTTGAATTTTGTATACATACTTCAATGTAAATGAAAAAATGATGTAATCTTTCAAGAGGAGGAATATAAGAGTGAGATATTTCATTTATATAATTGTCATGTTTCCTTTGTATATGAAGTTGAATAAAATTGTGATCCACATCCTTTATATGACAATCTCTTCTTCATAGCTTCCAATGGCTAACGAGCCTAACGATGAAGGACAATGGCGCCAGCCTTGTCCTTATGAGAGTGACGATGGAACGCCATCGCCATCGTCAGGCTCTACCGAGTACGAGGAGGAGGTGCCAACACCATTGCCGTAAAAGAAGCGCAAAAACGGAGGAAGATGATGACCCGAACTATAATATAGAAGATGATCCGAGGACTTGCATAGGGCTTCAACACGAAGTTCTCGCATGGAAGCATGATACCATCCGTAGGATGATACCGAAACTCAAAGGCGCTGGCACGTATATAACTACCATAGCATGGAGGCCCTCGCGTAAGTATATAGCTAATAATGCTTGTTGTGCTCGACAGATACCATAGGTGCCTCTGCGCTTGGAGTTCCACGATGACGGAGAGGGGGAGGGTGGAGAGGGGCATGCATCCGTTCCCACCCCAAGCTCTTCAGCACAAGGCAGTGGCAAGAGTACTGGCAAGAGTGGCAAGAAGTCAGATTTGAAGAGGGGCCAACACGGTAGGCACCAAGTGTCGAGCAAGGTGCATGTCATACACCAGATAGGCCCGCATGGAGAGCCCTTGCTACCAGAAAGTGTGATAAGCACATTCAGCAACCACTGCTCCTGTATAGCTAGGGAGCACGTGCCAATCACCTACTCTGATTGGAGAAAAGTCCCGAAAGACCTCAAGGATAAAGTGGGGGAGACGTGAAGAAGCGGTTCGAGTATCCACCGGACCAAGACAACGAAGCTCTATGCGTGAAGCATGCATTGGCGGTTGCAGGAAAAGCGCCGCAACTTGCGCCCACACCGAACAACGAGTACGTGAAGATGGGGAAGACACCCTTTGAAGACTACAACTTCATCAAGCGTCACATCTGGGACAGATTTGTGGAGAAGTTGTCTGATGAAGGCTCAAAGGACAAGAGCAAGAAGTACTCTGACCTCACAAAGAGGAATACGCTCCACCACCACTTGGGTATGACAGGGTACGCCGCTAAGAGGCCCAAGTGGCGGCAGGAAGAAAGTGAGGCAGCTGCTGCCGGTATAGAGGATCCGTTAGCAGGCCTTGACACCAGGGCACGTGACTACTTCAAAGCCCATCGGCCGAAGAGGCTAAAGGAGGGAAGAACCAAGTACAACGAGCCAGAGACCGAGGAGGCGGAGAAGGCGGTGATCGCGGTACATAAGGCTAAGGAAGAAGGGTTGTTCGAACCTCACAGGGATCATGACGTCCTGACCGAGTGTAACATCCTAGGTTTTCCAAACACCAAAAATCCAAACTTTTTTAAAATTTTCCTACAATGTGTGAAGCATACAGTGGTTAGGGTCGACCTAGGTCAAACACAAGAGGGTTAGTTAACGAATCGTTGCATTTCATATAGAAATGCTTGTAGGAGAGTGCTTGAGTTCCGGTGTTGGTTTCGAGTCTACGTTGTTTGGAGTTTGGAGTGCACCAATCCATAGCAACCCAGCTCAACCTCCTACATTTTCCTCCCTAATTTCAACTCCTTTTCCATTGACAAAAATGCGGGGGAATCATCTAGCAAGACTTCCCTCAACTCCACCTAAATCTTCTCCTAAATTTCGCTCTCAAACCGTCACTTGAAATCCCTCTTTAATCCAAGTCACAAAAAGGAGAAAGATCCGCTTTCCCCCTCTTAAATCCCCCTCAATCATCCTTGACTTCCCTTCCAAAATACTCTTTTGAATTTTCTTCCAAACCCCTTCAAACATCAAAATGGGAAAATTAGCACCAGATATGGAAAAAGGAAAAAGCCCTAATGTAATCGGGCAGCCGGCCCAACCTCCTTCCCTCCTCTCTTCACCGCATGGGCTCGGCCCTATCCCACTGGCTGGCGCCTCTCGCCAAGACGGCCCGGCAAAGCCTTCCGCGCTCTCCCGCACCCAACCATGCCCCACTCACTCCCTACAGCCGATCACGGCCCGCGCGCAGCCTCCTCCTCTGCGGGCCCCCCAGCGGCAAGTGAGGCCCGATTGGCCAAAGCAATGAGAGCCCCGCTCCAACCCTAGGAGCTGAGAGCTCCCGGGAAGAGCGCCGCCCGGGCCGCCAGGCGTGCTCCGCCCGCGCGCCACCCCGGCTCACGCCCCTCCGCGCGATGCGCGCCCGCGTGGCAGGAGGGTGCAGGGCAGCCCCAGAGGCATCACCGTCTGCTGCCCCGAACCCCTAGCTCACGCCGGTATAAATGCAAGGCCACCGCCTCTCCCTTTCTTGCTCACTGCAGCCGCCGCTCTCCTTCTTCCTCCTTTTTTCCTGCGCCGCCGCCACACGCCTCGCCTACGCCTCCCGGGCCGCCTCACGCCCGCCTCCGGCCGGCAACCGCTTGCCCGGCTTCGGCTTCGCCACCAGCGGCGCCGCGCCCTAGGCAAAATCGCGCCGCCCATGCAGCGGCAGCGCTGCTGGCTAGCCGTCTCGGTCTCACGGACTTCCATGGAAACGCCCCTTTGCTAGCTGTGGCGCCTACCGCGACACCAACGCCGGGTCGCGAGCCTGTCGGAGCGCCGCCCGCCCCGCCGTGCCCTCCAGCTGGCCAAGCAGCTCCACCGTCGACCAGCGCCGGCCATCAGCGGCAGCGCCCTGCTGCGCCACACCGGTACACACCAGAGATCGCGGCGGCGAGCGCCCCTGCTCCGCTCGCCTCACCGAGCACCTCGGCGCGCCTGCCGGCCTCCACAAGGCTCGGCAGCACGCGCCTCTTGCGCGACAGCGCGTCGCCAGCGAACGCGCCCACAACGCCACCGCCGATGCCGTTCCCCTGCCGCCACCACGACGTCGTGCGGACCATGTCCAGCTAGCCGCGGCTCGGAGCCGCTTCGGCCCTCCGGAACCGGTGTCCCGCGGCTCACCTCCACCTCGCCTTGCCCGACGTGCCGTGGCTGCGATGCACCCCGACGCCCTGCGGTGCCAACCTGCTCCATCTCCCGGCGCCGCCGCCGATGACCACTCCTTCCCCAACACTGACATGTGCTGCCGGTGAGCCTCCCGGAACCAAAGACCCCACCTTTCGCATGTCCTACCGCTGCCCACGACTAAAATCGGCCAACGCGCCATGTCAAACACCTTGCAGGGAGGCGGCAGCAAGCACCCAGCCTTCCTCGGCCAGGCCACGGCCACTCGCAGCTACCCGCAGCCTGCACTGGCTGGCCACAGCTGGCTGCTCGCCACCAGCGGCTGGCCATGGCTGGCCAGAGGTGGCTAGGGCGGGCTACGACTGCCCGGCTTGCTGCAATTGGTCGCACAGTACCCGGGACCTCCTGCGTCGCTCCATGAAGCTCCGTCGGCCTCGCCTTTCTCCACCGACGAGGTCGATCCTTTGGAAACCCCGTCGATGCCGTGCCCGACATCGACAGAGCCCTCGCATTTATCGTCCTTTTTCATGCTTGATGATATATCTATGCTTGTGCCGTGCCTTCGAGCCAGTTCTCGATCATGCTATGGAATGTGCTACTGCGTGTGGTCGTCATCTTATGTTGGATTGGTTCTTGGGTGTCTGTGTGATATTGGTTGTGGACCGTGCCTTCGAGCCGGTCGAGGAATTGTACCTCGCTTGGACGTTTCGATCGTGGGTTTGTCCCGCCGTGATCATGATGCCGAGCGTAACTCATTCTCTCGCTCTCTCGTGTTTTAGTTGACCCTCTAGTACTACGATCGTTAACTCCTAAGTTCGACCCTAGGGCATGGTCATCAAAGACTTTGTGTTACGGATATTACCCGTACACGGCGAGTCTTTTGTGACCAAGTCTGGTGGGAGACGAACTAGAAAGCGACTATCGTGGGACGACGAGAGCCAACCTGGGTAGGTAAAGCTCATGGTCGCGAACCGCCTCGCAATGACCATCGGGCTCTACCGCTTTTCTTCTATTTTCCTTTCTTTTGCTGTTACCCAGCTGCCTCGTATGCTTGCACCACTTAGACCAGAGCATTCCTCAGTTCACATGATGACAACCGCATCACAACGAACTCGAGGAATAGCATTGCCGCTTTAGTCGCACGAGGGTCGTGGTGCCCTACGAGTCGGTGTGGATCGCGGAACCGTGTGAGACTTGGGTCTCTCTTCCCTCGATCACCGTCCTTTACCATGACGGGTAGGTTGGGAGAGCACGGGACCATCCTACTTCTCTTTTGCTCTTCTTCGGTTCTCGCTAATCCAGTAAGGCATGGATCGAGTCTCTCATTCTAGCTTCGATTTATGTCTTACCCCATGTCATGTGGATTGGAGTGCCGTGGGACCAAGGGTCCCCCTTTCTCGCTTATCTGAGTTTGTTAGTGTTCTTTATTTGCCTCTTGCTCTATTCCTTTGATTTCCGTCGATCGCAATGCGAGTGAATCAAAGGAGGTGGACCTCGTTTTCCCTCTTTGGCTCTTTTGTGCTTAAACCCTAGTATGTTTGTACCTAGTGAGATCATAGCATTCCTTGGGCTCCCACGGTGACAACCGCACCGCTGTGACCCTGGAGAATGCCTTAGTGCATATTGTGCACCTTGGTCGAGGTACCCTACCAGAGGTTTAGGCACGTGTGATCTCTCGTGCATCGCTCCTCTCCGATGCCTTGCCCTTGCCGTGGCATGTGCATTGGAAGGGGTAGACCACCGCTTCCTCTCTTTTCTACCTGTTATTTTTCCCCGCTAGCCGTTCTGTTCGATCCCATCTTAGCCATGACGATTGGATCAAAGACCGGACTATCTCTTCTAGTTAGCAAAGCTATGGTCTATGTCTCGTTCTCAGGCCGTGTGAGTCGACCAGATCGACCGTTGGAAAAACCATCCTCACTGAGGATGTGACTGAGGCCATGACATGGACATGCCCAGCTAACCCTCCTCTCTTCCCCTGTTGTGCTACTCTCTTCTCGGCTCCCGACGTTGTTGTCGTGCGGGTCGAGAGGACCCGTATCCGCTCCTCTATTGTTTGTGTTCCAATCTCTTTTGCTACCGTCGGCTATCATGATGGGTAAGCCAAAGAGCCTCGGAACCAAGTCACAATTCCTCTATTTCGTGTTAATCGTTCTTACTCGAACCCTATATAGTCGTTGTGACTTGCGGGTTAAAGGCCGCAAGTGCCAAACCCCACTGTTCCTGTTTTCCCTTTCTCTCTTGCTTGCGACCCTCCGATCCTCGCCAATTTCCATGATGTTCGGATCGGAAGGTCGCAACCGTGGTGTTTGGTTAAGTTAAGCTAGGATCAAGGCCTCTTCTTTTGAAGCCGTACAGGTCGACACGATCGACCCAGGAAGTACTGGCTATACCATGGTCGTGATCCGGGCTTGTGCTTAGCAGACAACCACTTCTATTTATTTGAGCTCGAGGATCGGACACTCTCCGCGAGGGCTAAGTCTTTCCAGTGTTTGTTCGGAGATATCTGGTTTCTTCTATATCTTGTTGCCTTTTTGGGGAGTATTGGATTTCGGTTAGGGAATTGATTGCTCTTCGTCTTGTTTGTCGCTATACCGAGGTAGTTGCTTTGCGGTGACAATGGGCGGACCGAAGATCTGCTAGAGGGAGGAGACATGAAGGTCAACCAGATGTGGATGACAATGGATTGCTATGAACAGGTGCCACGTCCCACCCAATCTCATAGAATCCTATTAGGCATGCAATATGTAGCCGCTAGCGCTTTACTTTATGCATATGAACTGTGATAGGGTGCATGGTAGATTGCTTGATGAGCCATTACCTTGACGCAACCTTTCTCCCCGCACACCCGCCGCTAGGATAGACGCCGCCTACCTCATGATACTTGCTACACACTTACACTTTACTCATACATGCTTGTGTGTGGCTAAGGCACGTGGTGCCGTGAACTGATAACTGGGGGATAACGTGGGAGAGATCTTGGCGTGTGTCTTGGGTGTGTGGTGAAGGTTGTGTCGATCAAGGCAGGATCTACGACGAGTCGGGGGACAAGTCTTGCCGGAGGAGTGTGATCTAGGTACTCCCTATGTGAGAGAGTACCTGTGGCGGGTACATGTGATGTGAGTAGATTCCGGGGAGGAGTGTCTTTGTGGGACGAATCCCTGGAATGGAGGTGCCGCCGAGGCACGGGCGCGAGCCCCCTTGTGAAGATATCCCCGTCCAAATCCCTTCTAAGGACTGATTTGGCGCTCGTCCGGTTCACGTGACCTTTTCGCACACGCCACTGCCTCTCGAATGGGCGGGGTCCGACTTGACGACTAGCTGGCCCCCCGCTGCTACTACTAGGTTGATAGGTGATAGTGTAGGGAGGTACGGTGCCGAGACCCACACCCTCCTAAGACAGCGTGGTATCCACTAGGATCCGGTACCACGCCTCACAGCCTCGGCGTCCGGGTGGATCTCCTGGGTGCCCCAGAGAAAGTGGTAGAGCGGCATCGGGCGCTTAGGCGGCGGCTTGGTATCGCCCTAGACGAGGCATCGTTGATGATGGTGATCTTGTGGTTCCAGTGTACAAGCTCTGCAGAGTTACTAAATCTATACGTATAGCCGTGTCCCTAGTATGGACATTCCTGTGAGTACCACACGTTCGTTATAGTGAGAGGTGTCCAATTCTCTTCTCCCCCATGGGTGTTGTTGGTTTCCTGGCTTAGGCCATTGAGGCAAGGAGGAGCGGGAGTCTTCCTTGCCGACCCAGAGAGAGTGTGGTGAGATGTGTGGACATGGATATGGATATGGATGGGATGGATGGATGTGTGGATGAGATGGGTTAAAACTTGATGATCTATATTATATTTTACTTTATGAACTGGCATAGGAAAACTACAGCCAAATATAGGCCTTTTTCTCTCTACCCTTGCATTCCACTTTCCACATAGCAAAGCAAAGCATAGGGTGGGAGCCGCTGGCCGAGACAAATCGTCTCGATAGAGTTGAGCAGGTTTGGTACCCGAGAAGGACTACGACGATAATGGAGCTGGAAGGATTAGGTGGTTTCGTCCCTACACTCAAGTTTGGATAAGGAGATCAAGTCTACGCCCGCTGATACTCTACCCCAACTCGATGATTCTCCGTGAAGGAGGAGCCTTCACCCGCTATGACGCTTCGCCTACTCGATGTTGATCCGCGTGTGTTTTATCGCTAGAATACGATGTACCTAGGTGTGTTGCAAGTGTTGTAATACTCTGTATCTTGTACCCTTTCACGATGTATAAACTATGGTATCAACTGTATTCGAAGTACTCTGTGGATTTCCCTTCGAGGAAATCGCGGGTCGTTTCACCGAGGGGCTTGGAAACCCGGAGCACCACGGCCGTGTGCGGGGCATGTCCTCGAGGCAGAGCTGGAAGACCGTGGAGTCCTGGCAATCCGACGCTGCCTCGTACCACATGAGGCGGGCGTACAAGGAACGGCTCATCCAGCAAGGCCGTGATGCGGCCGTGAAGGAAATGATCATGGGGTCGATACAGGAAGCTTTCATGAGCAACGACCCCAAGATGGTGGATCTGCGGTCGCAAATGCTTCGACAGGCTGGCGTCCAGCTACCGCAGCAGATGCGGCCGGTACCTCACAAAGATCAAAGGTACCTGGTTGATGACATCAAAAAACCAACACTGTGCAAGCTCATGGTGCCCTTTGGCCGGACGAGGAAGATGAAGAAAGAAGTGGGAGAAGGAGAGGTAAAGCCGCCAAACGATGAAGATATGTACGACGGCAAGCCGATCCCGCCCGACTACGCCTTAGTGCTCTTGGTGTACACTAAAGATGAATTCGATCAAGACGAAATCGAGTTTCCCACTGAAAGTGGTGCAACAATGCTCGCCCAAGCACTCGGTGACATCGTGCTTTGGAACAAAGCTGATATCGTGCTAAAAAGGGAGACATCGTCCTCACAGCCGTCATCGTCTCCCCCCGGCGGCGGCCCAAGTGATGACGACGACGACGACGGTGGCAACAACAATGATGGCGTCCCAGGCATCAGTCCTCGACGGAGCCCATCTCCCGACAAAGGCAACCCACAAGAAGATGCAGGGGTTGCATCGGGGCACAACACGCCGCCTCCAAGTCATCCCAAAGAGTGCCCTTCGGCGCCAATGAAGCCAACAGATGAGGAGGACAATAGAGGTGCAAAGGGGCACGACTCGCCGCCTCCAAGCCAACCCAAAAAGTGCCCTTCAGCGCCGGTGAGGCCAACAGATGAGGAGAATGACAGGCCCCCGAATATACCCCTCGCGAATTGGAGGGCGTATAAAATCGCAAACAGTTTCCCTTTCTCAACGGCATTCGATAGGTATATATGCTAACACACTTTCCGGCTTATCTCAATTATAGAGTATGTGTGCCTGTGATGGTGCTAACAACCTTTGCACTCGTCGTGATTGCAGGCCGCCAACGCCACCGTCGATCTGGCCACTAACTCTAGACTGCCCGGACAACTACGAGCATGGCAAGTTCATGTTGCCCTTGGGCCAGCCTAGTCCGGAGGAGACGTGGGAGGTTCAACGGTTCCATCTCCGTACATGCATGCCGCCAAGTTAGGAATGAAAGATTTCGTTGTGAGGGTCCCCAAGGAGTACTTCCACTTGGAAGAGGATTGCTTTTTCTCTGTGACCTTCCACGATATGCATAGGATGCTGCGGCGCAAGGACCTCGATGTCGCCCAAGTCACCCTTTTTGCATTGTAAGTTGTTATAGCATTGCATCGTTGTACCTATGCCTTCTTCAATCGATACAACAATGCCATGACCAAGACTTGTGCTTGTAGGATGCAATCATATATAAATGAGGAGATTGGGAATAATGTTATCTACCTATCTCCTATGCATATTACCTAGAGGGCCATCATTGGCTACGATATACCGGATTCAGATCCGCTAGCTTGGTGAACTTGACCCCCATGCAAATGGATAGAAACCGTGGCATGCCTACGAAGTGAGATAAGGTACGTAAAGGGACAAGACATCCTCCAAGCCATGAAGAAGGTCGAGGAACATGAGTGTATCCTTGCCGCCCATCGCCTCGGGTACGTCAAAATGATTCTTCCAATACGTATACCACCCATAGGGTTCACCACCTCTTACATTTCAAAAAAGTTGAGATCCAAATTGTTTCGATGCTGCAGCTTTGGGCGCCATGGGGCACTAGATTGTATTTATGATCTTCCCTCAAGATGGAAAAAGCTGTTGTATTCGACTCCTTAAGGAAAAACGGACAAAAACGCTGCATAAGGATTTTGAATTTTGTGTCCGATAGTAAGTGACGACATCACATTGATTTACATGCATAAATCGTATCAAATTTGTTGTTGACACGAGTAGTTTTCATACAAAGGCTTACAGGAAGTACCTTGAAGACCCCAACCGCTTGGATCGGAGGTCCGAGAAAAAGAAGTTGAAGTACAAACACGCACTCAAAGTGAGACAACAATTCTCGGTAACTATATATATCAGAATCTCATATGTGCTAGTACATCGTCCATCATGCTCTCCATATGGCCTAACTATTTCGTATTACGAATATAACGTTCATGCAGTGCTCTAAACAACCCGAAGGATTGGTTCTATGTGGATACTATGCTTGTGAGTACCTTAGGGCATGCGGGAGGTACAGCGACAGCTATCGAGAGCTGAAGAAATCAAAAGGATGGTGGAAGAGGAGCAGGATCGACAAGATGATCATCGGTCAAACAATATCCGACGTTTCCAAGTTTGTAACTGATCAATGTTATCATGTCGATGGCAAGTTCTTCTACGAAGAGAGCGAGCTAGCGACGGAGGACAAGTACGAGAAGCTACGCAAATGGAGAACAATGCTAGACATGAGGGATTATGTGTTGCCGGACATCTTCGACTAGTTGATCGATCTTAGCTTGTGATAAACTTCTCATGTCGCTTATGTGTACGTGTTTGACTTGTGGCTCTGTGTATGCATGTAATTTAAACTTCATGGTGGAACTTCAAATGATGTTTGACATCAGATCTCTCTTGTAATATATGTTCAGTCTTGAAACGCTTATTCTATGTGTTCGATATGACCTGTATTTGCTATATTTGATACTGCTTGTATTTTAAAATATTAAATGATTAATATATATTACCTGAAAATAATTTTTTTTAATTTGGAAAATCATAACAGAGGCGGTTTTTATTACAAAACCGCCTCCATTAATAACCATACTCTGAGGTGGTTTTATTAAAAAATCGCCTCGGTTAACTTGTTACCGTGGCGGTTATTATAAAAAAACCGCCTCGGTTAAAACTACGATTAACCGTGACCTTATGTTCGAGGCGGTTAGGAAAACCGCCTCGGTTAACCAAAAAAAACGCCTCGGTTAAGTTTTTTGTAGTAGTGGCAATCCAAATAAATATACCACCATCTGCTTTCAAAAGTGAACGAGATACGGCTTTCGTTACTTTTTGAGGACATGTGGTTGATGATGAACCTTAAGCAGCTCGACGCTTCAGCTCGTAACGCTATTTGCATTGTAAGTGTAGCTCTCGCATTTCTAACACGAACTTCGTTTATTATTATTGACTTCTACTAAAATTGAATTTCCAACATGCACTTGTGCCTTACTGTAATGCAATATGATCAAGACGAAGTTCATTTACGGTCCCGACCAAGCCAGAATAAAAGCAAACGGACTGGGTACCTTACCCCGAAAAAAATATGTGAGAATGAGCACACCTTTGCGAATTGGTCCCGGAGCGATCAATTGAAGGGGTTATAAAAAAAGACGCCGCAAAGAGAATAAAAAGATCTGAGAAGGATCATGAGACTAAATACGCCACATACATAGGCCATGCATTACTCCAGTTCAAACACAGGAAAGTCGTAGTTGCCCCTTATAACTTTAAGTAAGTATGAGTTCATATATATACATCAGCTTAAGTATCAGTTTATATAAATGCATAACAATTCGGTTTCGATCGTGCACGGCGACCAATCGGATATGCTTCTTCATTTATCCTAGGGAGGAAAAGGTGCTGGTCTTTGACTCCGCTGACTACAGTCCTAAAAGATATGCAAAATTCCAAATCATCTTAGAACGGTAAGCCGACAAAATGTAGCATACATCTTTATATCGATGAGAGTTTAAGATTACTGCTAACTAATTCTTTTTTGAGATCATAGATGTTATAGATTCTATAAGTTAAGAGGTGGAGTGTTTGACGATTCCATGAGGGGGGAGGAAATAAGATTTTTTTCACAAGTGGCCGGTACGTAAATTTATGTTGCATGTTTAATATAAAAGATGGTATTACAAGTAAATAACTCGTATGCAATTTATGTAGTGCCACAAGCAACCAACCGGTTCGGTGCACTGTGGATTCTACGCCTCATGAAGTTCATGAGAACGTCCGGACGGTACATGAGGAACCCTAATAAGGTACCACTAATAGTAACATATCTATTTATATCGTTAAAATACAAATATACGTAGACACATGGAAATATATATAATGCTTATAAACTTCCTTTTCAGGCATATCAAGAATCGGAGTCCGAAAACTTCGACGACCTAACTCTGTACGGAATAATTGAGGACCTCTGCTCATTTATCATGAGAGAAATCATTCCTACAGAGGGAAAATATCACCATGCCGAAAGCCCCTTAGGGAGGCCAGAGTTCAGAGCGCTAAGGGACATTAGCGCCTCTGAAATTAAGTCGAAATGATTATTAGATTCATCTGCATCTTCAGAATTTTATTATCATATTGTGGCCAGAAAACAATTTTGATGTATTAAAGGAATGATGTAATTAAATTGTTAATAATGTATATATGTATATAATTATTATATAGTATAATTACTTTTTGTTGATGTATTTCTCATAATTAAATAGCCTTTGTATTGATCATAGTAAAGAGAGAAAGAGAGGGGAGCAGAAGGGAGGAAGATGAGGGGGAGGGAGGGAGGGGGACAGAGAGGAGGGAGGGAGAGAGGAGAGGGCGCCACCTAAAAAACAAAAAATTCAAATGAATTTGGCGGGGAAAAACTTAATACAGGGCGGTTCACATAAGAAACCGCTGTGGAAATGCCATTTCCACGGGCGGTTCCTTATGTGAACCGCCTGTGTGAAAATTGCATTTCCACAGGCGGTTGCTTATGTGAACCGCCTGTGAAAAATGCATTTCCACCGGCGGTTTTCAAGCAACCGCCTGTGAAAAATGCAACATTTTCACTCGGCCTCCAAAGACAGGCGGCAGGCCAAAACGCCTGTAAAAAGGCGTCTGAAACCGCCTTTGTCTGAGCCTCTGTGTACTAGTGTCAGTAGCAATAAAAGTTTTTCAACCAGCTTATTTTTCTCGGCACATCTTATCACAACCATCTTGAGTTGTTTGGACACAAAGAATAAATGTTCCTTTGGCTTGTAGATAGCCCTCATCCACAGGATACCGTGTCACGAAATATAGTTTACTAACACACGGCGGGTTGAAAAAGAAAAAAATTAGTACATGGCAAATGCATACCTCACAATGTCCAAGTTCAAGAGTAAGCTTCTCCAGAACTGGTGAGCATTGGAGAAAGTAAATTAATGCGCCAAAGTCAACGGCCAAACACCTCTCGTTGAGTAACAAAGTTCGTAGCTTGCTGAATGTAGTGCCGGATTTGCAGTCCTTTCTGAATATAAACTGGACAAAACCCAACGAGCAGTAATAGGTCATTGTATCAGTAGTAAATTGAACTGAGTAGGATCATCCAATATGCAAATATTGTATGTAACAATAAGATGGATTTATTAGGAGAAAGCAGATATATAAAAATTTATCTGTTTCATATTCTCTGCCATTTGGATAGCAGAATACACAACTTGCTATCTAATCTGATCTTAAGATTTGGACATGATGTCTCAATAACAACCCAAAAGCATTCCCAGGAAAATAGTTCAGAGGTATACATAGACATTTACTAATTTTTACAAACTATAAAAACCAACTGTCACATTCTTAACTTACTAGCTAATCTGATCTTAATTTTCAGAACTGATACTAGCAAATTTCATGATTATAATAACCAGCCAAATGTTTTTTTTAAAAAAAAATCAACAAAACGGTGTCACACCTTTCGGTGCTCCATCAATATAACGTATATTCATGCAAAGAACGAACTATGATATCGATACATGGAACAGTCCCAGGCCCAATATTCAAAAGATTGTCTGGGGAACCCAAAAGACAAAACTGAAAGCATGGCAAAAACCACAACACAGACAAGACATACAGTAAAAACCCAATAAACACCAAAGTGTTGCATGTTTACTCTAGGTATAATATTATTAAAATTTATTTACTGAACAAACTATAGGGAAGAATTTACTGAAGGAATTGCGATCACGATGCTAAATTGCTAGTAATACTAAAGGCATTGGTCGATGAGCTATTAGTTACTCTGATGGTTTGATTGCTCGATAACAAAGATGTGCACAGGTATATAGAGGATATATGGCAGAAATTCTACACTTAAAAAGATAAGAGGAAACACGTACCACACGAGGGTCACTGATCAACTCTAAATCTGTGGCTTCTGACAAGCCTTGGAGGACAACACTGCTTCCATCATCAGTGATAAGTACCGATATGGATCGGTACAAGGGTGGCCCGATCTTCACGACAGTAGATCGAAAGAACGAAGACAACTTGCTGCGAGCAGTGGGTAACTAGCTTTATACCTGACAAAGGTTGGATGCGACCAAGCGACGGGGAGAGAGGCACCAAAACCGCGAAGACTTCGACTCGATCTCCGAACGACGGCAAAACCACAATCCGAGCTAATCCACACAAAAAACGGTGCAGCCGAACGGTAAATCGTAGAGCACGAACTAGGGGAACCCAGAGGATTCACTTCACAAGTCCAAGAAGAACAAGGAAGAACAAAGGTTGAGTAAGGCACTCAGCAGCGGCTGCAATATCATGTAGTTTATCAAATGATCAAAAGGTTTCTAATAGCTTAGAGGCAAGGGATATTTATACTAGGAACAACCCTCCTAGATAGGTATGAAAACGAAATAGAGTCTCTACTAGAAGGTAATATGAAAGGTCCCCTCGAACTGGACTCCCGAAGAGGCCTCGCGTGACTGTTGGCCTCCAGAGCAGTTTCCAATAAACTGACCATAACTCTTTATTGGGAAGTCCAAATGATGAGCCGTTTGTTGGGTTGGAAACTAGACTTGACGTGCTTTCCAACCATGTGCAGCATGCACCACGATATATTGTGAGTTGATACAGTTTTGCACGGGAACTTGAGCATCAGGTAGACTGTTGACCTTCTGACCAGTCTTCACTAAAACAGGTCGGCTGAACAACTGGTGAATGCGAACTGGTCGGCACTTGAACCATTGCAAAGAAGACTTGAAGAGCTTTCCAATGAGTCCTCATGGACTTTCATAGCTTTTGCCAATAAAAAGTTGTGCCTGATTCTTCTGGATGGTTCTGTCATGCTGTGCTGAGTCGAGCATGGTTCTTCAATGTAATCCACTCTTGATGTGTCCTCATCATCCTCGTTGGTGAACCTGAGCAATAACAATGTGCAACACTTAGGTAGTATATAATTCTCATTAATATTAAAATGACTCTCACAAAGTAGCGCGTTCACCTCTTGCTGTAGCTTCTTTGCTCGGCTACGTGTAATTGGTCCATCAATGGTTTGGGCTGGTGTCGAGTTAGGCTTGTTGGTCGGCGTAGTCGGTGTAGAGGTCGGCGTGGACATATCATCCGCCCCCTCTTGAAAAGGAGTCGTCCTCGACTCTTGCTTTCCAACAAAAGGAGACAGATCGGCAACGTTGAAGCTTGTACTCACACCATATGTACTTGGGAGATCAATTTCATATGCATTGTCATTGATCTTGCGAAGCACTTTGAATGGCCCATCGGCACGAGGTTGCAACTTGCTTTTGCGCTGTTCAGGAAAACGATCCTTGCGGAGATGAACCCAAACCAAGTCTCCTGGTTCAAATAACATCTTCTTACGACCCTTGTTGGCGCGCTTCTCATATAGCTTGGTCATCTTCTCAATGTTTGCTTTAGCTCGATCGTGAAGCTTCTTGGCAAATTCAGCCCGCTTGCTTGCATTAAAGTTTACGCGTTCCTGCATAGGCAAAGGCAAAAGATCGATGGGAGCAGTAGGTTTGAACCCATAGACAATCTCAAATGGACAAAATTTTGTGGTCGAATGTACCGCCCTGTTGTATGCAAACTCCACATGAGGCAAGCTTTCTTCCCACAATTTCAGATTCTTCTTTAGGACAGCTCGCAGTAATGTTGACAGTGTGCAGTTCACAACTTCAGTTTGTCCATCAGTTTGAGGATGACACGTTGTGGAGAATAGCAGCCTTGTTCCAAGTTTTCCCCACAGGGTCTTCCAAAAGTAGCTCAAAAACTTAGTGTCACGATCAGACACGATGGTACGTGGCACTCCATGTAGACGCACAATTTCTCTGAAAAACAATTCAGCAATGTGTGAAGCATCATCGCTCTTATGACAGGGAATAAAGTGTGCCATTTTGCTAAAGCGATCTACCACAACAAAGATTGAATCTCTCCCCCTCTTGGTTCGAGGTAAACCAAGAACAAAGTCCATAGAAATATCTTCCCAAGGTACACTAGGAATAGGTAGAGGAGTATATAAACCATGAGGGTTCAAACGGGACTTAGCTTTGTGGCAGGTTTCGCAACGAAGAACATGCCTCTCCACATCTCTTCTCATCTTAGGCCAAAAGAAATGGTCAGCCAGCACTTGCTCTGTTTTCTTGGCACCAAAATGGCCCATAAGTCCTCCTGCATGAGCTTCCTGCACTAGCAAAATGCGAACAGAGCATTCTGGAATACAGAGTTTATTAGCTCGAAACAAAAACCCATCATGCAAATGGAATTTTTCCCATCCCTTGCCACCACAACACTTGGAATATGGTTCAGTAAAATATGAATCAGTGGGATATAATTCTTTTATACTTTCTAATCCAAGAATTTTAGCATCAAGTTGTGAAAGCAAAATATGACGTCGAGACAGAGCATCAGCTACAACGTTATCCTTCCCTTTCTTGTATTTGACAACGTAAGGAAAAGACTCAATGAATTCACTCCATTTTGCATGTCTTCGGTTCAGTTTTAGTTGACCTTTAAGATGTTTCAAAGATTCATGGTCTGAATGTATCACAAATTCTTTAGGCAAAAGGTAATGTTGCCAAGTTTCCAAACTCCGAACAAGAGCATATAATTCTTTATCATAAACTGAATAATTCAGAGTAGGACCACTTAGCTTTTCACTGAAGTATGCAATCGGCCTCCGTTCCTGCATGAGCACACCTCCAATCCCTACACCGCTTGCATCACACTCAATTTCAAACGTCTTACCAAAATCTAGGAGTGCAAGGAGTGGGGCTGTTGTTAGCTTCATCTTTAGCTCTTCAAACGCCTTCTCTTGAGCTTCTCCCCATTTAAAGGGCACTTCTTTCTTTGTCAACTCATTGATTGGGGCAGCAATGGTGCTGAAATTTTGTACAAATCGCCGATAGAAACCAGCGAGTCCAAGGAAGCTCCGTACTTGGCTCACATTTTGTGGAGGTACCCACTCACGAACAGCTTTGATCTTTTCCTCATCCACCTCCACACCTTGGCCTGAAACAACAAAGCCAAGAAAGACTACCTTGTCGGTGCAAAAGGTGCACTTGTCAAGGTTAGCGTACAATTTTTGCTCACGTAGGACAGCAAGCACGCTTCGGATATGCTCAACATGTTCATCAAGGGACTTGCTGTAAATTAATATATCATCAAAGTAAACCACCACAAACTTGCCAATGAAAGCTCTAAGCACATGATTCATCAATCTCATAAAAGTACTAGGTGCATTAGTCAATCCAAAAGGCATTACCAACCATTCATACAACCCAAACTTAGTTTTAAATGCTGTTTTCCACTCATCTCCTTCTCTCATTCTTATTTGATGATAGCCACTTCTCAAATCAATTTTTGTAAAAATGATAGCACCACTAAGTTCATCAAGCATGTCATCAAGTCTAGGAATGGGATGTCTATACCTTATGGTGATGTTATTAATAGCTCGACAATCAACACACATCCTCCATGAACCATCTTTTTTTGGAACTAAAAGAACAGGGACAGCACAAGGTGAAAGACTTTCTTGCACATACCCTTTTTTGATTAAGTCTTCCACTTGCTTCTGAATTTCTTTTGTTTCCTCTGGGTTGGTACGGTATGCAGCTTTGTTTGGAAGGGAAGCACCGAACAAGGTCAATTTGATGTTCAATCCCTCTCTTAGGTGGCAGCCCCGGTGGCACCTCATCTGGAAATACATCCTCATATTCCTGTAACACATCAAAAACAACACTCGGCAAAATAGAGGGTAAGTCGTTAGTGGAAAGAAAATTATCCTTGCACAGGAGTACAAAGAATGTGGCATTAGGTTCACTCAATTCTTTTAAATCCCCTTTCCTAGCCATCATAACTAATCCCTCTTTTCCCATTGGCTTGGTTCTTTGAAGCTGTGGGGTTTTATTTGGCTTTGGATTCTCTCTCTCATTATATTTGTGGGTCACTCGCAATTGGTTCTCGCTCTCTCGCAGTTTTCTCTTTTTGATCATCCTTCAAAATCTCCTCCGTGTCAAAGGAAGCAAAGAAATTCGCTCTCCTTTGTACATGAAAGACAGCTTGTTGCTTCTACCAAAAATCTGAACATCACGATCAAATAACCATGGTCTTCCTAGCAGCAGTTGGCATGCTTGCATAGGCACCACATCACACTCCACATGATCATTATACCTCCCAATAGAGAAGGGAACTGTCACGACATGATTCACACATAGCGCACCACAATCATTAAGCCATTGCATCTTGTATGGACTAGGATGACGCCGCTGTTTCAGTCCCATTCTATCAACCAATTCTTGACTTGCAATATTATTGCAGCTGCCGTTATCAACAATAATTCTACACAACTTGTCCTTGATCATGCCTCGAGTATGGAAAAGATTGTGTCGCTGGTCACTCTCTTCTTTCGCAGCTGAAACACTGAGCACTTGAAGAGAAATGAAACAATTATTATCACCTTCATCGGGTTGGATCTCATTGCCATCACTCTCAGGTTCTTCATCATATCTTGGACGATCTTCCTCAGGATCACTTTCAGATTCCCATTCACCTTGCTCATTCACAATCATGGTCCTCCTACTTGGACATTGTGCAGCAACATGTCCACGACCATGGCACTTATGGCAAACAATTTCTCGGGTACGCGAAGAGGAAGCAGCAGCTGATGCAACATTCGGGGCTGCTGTACTTATAGCAGGTCTCTGCTGATTTGCAGGTGATGATGCTGTAGAAACAGCCATCTTCGAAGGAGCAATGGATGGAGAGGTCCTAGCTGTAGCACCTTGGGACCGACCCCCACCAAAAGAAGTACCAGACTGCTGTTTGCGCCATGGGGCTGCAATGGAGTGGCTTGCATAAGACCTTCCACGAGTCTCTTGCTGAATCTTTCTTTCAGTACGCATTGCTTGATCAACAAGATCTTGCAAAGTATGATATGGAAACATCTCGACAAACCCAGAAATTTCTTCATTAAGACCACCCAAAAACCTTGCCATTTTTGACTCTTGATCCTCTCTAATTCCAGCCCGCACTAACAGTAACTCCATCTCCTTATAGTACTCATCAACCGATCTTTTTCCCTACTTCAACATTTGTAACCTATTGCGAAGGTCACGCTGATAGCTTGATGGTACAAATCGTCTCCTCATCACTCTCTTCATCTCATCCCAAGTATTGATATAGTCACGGCCCAACACATGCTGATTCTCTTGTATTTGATTCCACCAAGTGAGAGCATAACCAGAGAACTCCACTGAAGCAAGATTGACACGCCTCTGATCAAAAAGATTATGCACTCTAAAAATTTGATCACACTGCTCAGCCCACTCAAGATATGCATCTGCATCTTCTCTTCCAGTAAATTTTGGGACAGTCAACTTGACACGAGCAATGCTGTCCGGATCATCCCTATTTCTGTGACCACGATGATGCTCCCTATCTTCATGATCAGCACGTCGACGATGATCTCGACGCCGCCTCAAACAGTCCACCATTAGCAAAGGGATTGTCATTATCATCAAATCCCTCTTCATGATCAAAACCATCAAATTCTTCATCTTCAAACACACACGATGGTCACGACCACGGCCGTGAGCACGCCCTCCATCTTGGTCATGATGACCAGCCCGCCTTCTACCACCACCACGACCATCTCTGAAACGGTCATGTCCCGCATTAGAATTTTCACCGTCAGACTCATCATGTTGATGGCGAGGAGCCCTTCGTCCAGCTGCAGGCATGCGTGCATCAAGCATCCTCTCCACGGCCTCCAAGAGTGAGTCTGCCATTTGGCGCAACTCAGACGTGCAACAGGAGGTTCTTCCTCTCCACGACGACCACCATGAATACTCGAATTCGAACCTGCATGTTAGAGCAGTTGCAAGAAAAAGTGGAATGGGTAAATTTGTGGAATCACACAATCTCACCTCTTACTTACCAATGTTCTTGCTTGTTCTCAAGGACAGTGAATTGTGCTAGTGTAGCAGCTCAACAAAAGTGATTCCGAGGTCGCAAGGATTACGAGTCGAACGTCCCAGTTTCAGTTTTTGGTGGAGCTATAGGTGGCTAATCAAGGGAGGCTACGGTACTGAAAATCAAGTGGTTTGGTGTGCTCAAAAGATGTAATGTTGCTGCTACTTAGATCACCACAAATCTGAATTTGTAGAACTAAAATTTTCAGCAAACAAACCGCAACACAAAACCTTTCAACTTCTCTTTTTTTTTTTTTGAATCTTTCTTTTCTTCTTTTTTCTTTTCTCTGAACTTTTTTTGAATCCTTTTTTTTTTCTCTTTTTTTTTTTTTATACTAACAGGGGTGCGGATAACAAATGAAACACATAACAATATATGTAAAGATGGTGACTAGCAACTTGATGAACACAAAAACACAAGATAGCAGTACTGTCAAAGGGCTATAGGATTTTTTTGTGTGGCTTTTTCAGTGGACTATAGGTGATGAACAAAACATAACAAACGATAGATAGACTAAAGGTATATATGTTGATGATGACGAGACCTACCGTGACAACGAAAGCTTTGATACCAGTTGATAAGTACCGATATGGATCGGTACAAGGGTGGCCCGATCTTCACGACAGTAGATCGAAAGAACGAAGACAACTTGCTGCGAGCAGTGGGTAACTAGCTTTATACCTGACAAAGGTTGGATGCGACCAAGCGACGGGGAGAGAGGCACCGAAACCGCGAAGACTTCGACTCGATCTCCGAACGACCGCAAAACCACAATCCGGAGCTAATCCACACAAAACGGTGCAGCCGAACGGTAACCGTAGAGCACGAACTAGGGGAACCCAGAGGATTCACTTCACATGTCCAAGAAGAACAAGGAAGAACAAAGGTTGAGTAAGGCACTCAGCAGCGGCTGCAATATCATGTAGTTTATCAAATGATCAAAAGGTTTCTAATAGCTTAGAGGCAGGGGATATTTATACTAGGAACAACCCTCCTAGATAGGTATGAAAACGAAATAGAGTCTCTGCTAGAAGGCAATATGAAAGGTCCCCTCGAACTGGACTCCCGAAGAGGCCTCGCGTGACTGTTGGCCTCCAGAGCAGTTTCCAATAAACTGACCATAACTCTTTATTGGGAAGTCCAAATGATGAGCCGTTTGTTGGGTTGGAAACTAGACTTGACGTGCTTTCCAACCATGTGCAGCATGCACCACGATATATTGTGAGTTGATACAGTTTTGCACGGGAACTTGAGCATCAGGTAGACTGTTGACCTTCTGACCAGTCTTCACTAAAACAGGTCGGCTGAACAACTGGTGAATGCGAACTGGTCGGCACTTGAACCATTGCAAAGAAGACTTGACGAGCTTTCCAATGAGTCCTCATGGACTTTCATAGCTTTTGCCAATAAAAAGTTGTGCCTGATTCTTCTGGATGGTTCTGTCATGCTGTGCTGAGTCGAGCATGGTTCTTCAATGTAATCCACTCTTGATGTGTCCTCATCATCCTCGTTGGTGAACCTGAGCAATAACAATGTGCAACACTTAGGTAGTATATAATTCTCATTAATATTAAAATGACTCTCACAAAGTAGCGCGTTCACCTCTTGTTGTAGCTTCTTTGCTCGGCTACGTGTAATTGGTCTATCAATGGTTTGGGCTGGTGTCGAGTTAGGCTTGTTGGTCGGCGTAGTCGGTGTAGAGGTCGGCGTGGACATATCAATCAGTACCATAGCAGCGAGTATCACAAGCCAAGTTTTCAAGGTACACGTCTTCTCCGTGATTGTCCATATGCTCACACGTATCATAGCACAGACCCTCGAGCCTGACACTTGCTGCTACCAACAGGAGAAAGTAAATTCTGCCCTTAGGCTATCCGCACTCATGAAACTCTATATTTCTCCTCTATACATCCTAGTCATCAAGATTCTCTCCTTTATATCTAAATCTCCCGCACTCATCCATTCTCTATATCATACTCTATCCACTATAGGACCCACCTCTTAAGATTTTTTTTTCTTTTTTCCCTTTTTCTATTTCTTTTCCCCTCTCCTCCCTTATCCATTCGCGAGCAGGGCAGGCTGCAGGGCGTGCGTGGGGGCGGGTTTGGGGGCGAGCACGGCTTCCTCCTTCGGCGGACGCGAGCAGGGGCGGCCTCCTCCTCCCCACCACTTTCTCCCGGCTCCCTCCTGCTGCTGCGTCGGCGCCGCCGCTGGCGAGGCGGGCGCTGGCGCGGGGAGCGCCGCCGTGTCTCTGCTCGACGCCGAGGAGCCCCCGCCCCCGCAGCAGCAGGAGCCCCGCGGGCGAGGCCGAGCCGGCGGGCGAGGCCGCAAGGGGCCCGGCGAGCAGCAGCTCTAGCTCCGCCGCTGGTGAGGCCGCGCTGGCCCGGGCGAAGCGGCTCCAGCTCCGCCCATGGGCGAGGCCGCTGGCCCGGCGAAGCGAATCCGGCCGCGGGCTGAGCCGGACGTGCGGGCGCCGCGGCCACCTTCTCCTCCCCGGCGGGCAAGCTCGGCGTGGCGGCGGCCAGCTCGGGCGCGGGCGTTTGAGGCCACGCCAGCGGTGGCCGAAGCGAGGTCACGCCGCAGGCGGGCGAAGCTCAAGGCTGGGGCGCGGGCGCGACGGCCGCCTCGGCGGCTCCTCCTCCCTATCCACACGCGGCAGCACAGCACGCTGGGGCCCCACGCCCGATACCGTGCGTCCGGGAAGCCGCCAGACTTCCCGTGCGGCGACGGCTCGTGGGCGTTTGGTTTACCGTCCCCCGCTGCAGCTCCCCATCCGCCGTGGCATACGCCATACGCGTTTGGCGTTTGGTTTACCGTCACCGGTGCAGATGGTCTTAAGGACATATGCCCTCACACATGCAACCGTCGGATGGTCTGTTTCGAGATTCGTGCTCATCCACCTTTTACTGCTATACAGATAAATATACATCTGGAATACACTGGCATACGTATATACCATGGGACCCGCATATGTCAGAAGTCGGCTTTATGCGGTCTTCCTCGCCCCCACCCGCCGCCCCACCTTTTTTCTAATTTATTCTTTTTGCGACCTCTTCTGCTGGGTTTTTTATATATTTTAATCTTTTTTTAATTAATATTCCAAAAATAACCGCACCCAAAAAATATTTGCACGCACGACATAGCTCTTTTTGTCGCCAACGTCCGTGGCGCGACCAAACAACGTTGTCGCGCCACATGCATTGGCGCGGCAAGATACGGCACTTCGGACGCCGCTTTCGGCGATGGAAAAAGCTTGTCGCGCCACATGCATTGGCGCGACAAGATTGTCTTGTCACGCCAGAACGGCGGCGCGATAAGACTGAATTTTCAAAAAAATCATAACTCTTCAATACTACGTCGGATGGAGATGATTATTATATGAAACTTGTAGCTCTCGACAAGATCTACAACTTTCTAGTTTTGAGTTTTTTCATTTGAAGCGGTTAAGATGCTCAAAAAAAAATTATATAAAGTTTCAGCACCAAAATAATCGTGTATTAGCGCTTGATTTTCAAAAAATCATAACTCTTCAATACTATGTCGGATGGAGATGATTTTTATCTGAAAATTGTAGCTCTCGACGAGATCTACAACTTTCTTGTTTGAGTTTTTTCATTTGAAGCCGTTAAGATACTTAAAAAAATTATATAAAATTTCAGCACCAAAATAATTACGTATTAGCGCTTGTCGCGTCATACAAATAATATCTTTTTGTATGGATTTAAATGAAAATACTTTTTATATAAAAATTGTAGCTCTCAATGAGACCTACTACTTTGTAGTTTTGAGTTTTTATATTTGAGGTCGTTAAAAAGCTCTGAAAAATAATATAGCATATTCGTGTTGAGAACTTATATTATTTTCTTGAGTATTAACTCGGCTTCAACTCGATGGCATATCTGCTAGCGGCAGCGCGCCCAGCAATAGGGCCGTCGGCACCATCCTCCCCACGGATTCCGACGACGGCGGGCAGCTGCACCCGCCTACGCAGCCCTCGGCTGCCTGTGCACCGTGGGGCGGCCAAGCAGCAAGGCGAACCCGCTCTTCGTCGCCCGCCGTTCACGCCACCGCCAATGCTAAGATCTCCCACGTTGACCTCAAGCTCGTAGACGTGGCGACCGGGCACGACGGTCGCGCGGCTGACAGGCAAGGCAATGGCCACTTTGGCGTGACCGGTGGCCTCCCTCTGCCTCGTCGGCACAGGCGGCACGACTGCCGTCAGCATGCTCGACCCGCCACGGGCGACGTCACCGCATACCGGCGTCGCGAGCGGTAACGAGGCGTCGTCGGCGTGCGTGTTCGGGCACGTCCCCACGACGGGGGAGCACAAGATCCTCCGCGTCTACGCTGCCGCCCACAGCGTCTGGCATGGCGGGGCGCCGACCGAGCACAAGCAGTCCTACGAGATCCTCACCCTGGGCAGCGAGCAGCAGCGGTGGAGGCCGGCACCGAGCCCTCCGGTGCACGTCGACACGTTAATCGCCCAGCACAAGATATTATTTGTATGACGCGACAATCGCTAATACGCGATTATTTTGGTGCTGAAATTTTATATAATTTTTTTGTGCATCTTAACTGCTTTAAATGAAAAAACTCAAAACAAGAAAATTGTAGATCTCGTCGAGAGCTACAATTTTCATATAACAATCATCTCCATCCGATATAGTATTGAAGAGTTATAATTTTTTGAAAATCAAGCGCTAATACGCGATTATTTTGGTGCTGAAACTTTATATAATTTTTTCTGAGCATCTTAACGGTTTCAAATGAAAAAAACTCAAAACTAGAAAGTTGTAGATCTCATCGAGAGCTACAATTTTCATATGAAAATCATCTCCATCCGACGACGTAGTATTGAAGAGTTATGATTTTTTAAAAATTCAGTCTTGTCGCACCGTTCCCGCTGGCGCGACAAGACAGTACTGTCGCGCCAATGCATGTGGCGCGATAAGCTTTTCCACGTCGGAAACGGCGTCCAAAGTGCCGCATCTTGCCGCGCCAATGCATGTGGCGCGACAGCGTCGTCCGTGGCGCGACCAAAAGGGCTATGTCGTGCAAATATTTTTTAGGTGCGGTTATTTTTGGAGTATTAATTAAAAAAGGAATAAAATATTAAAAAACCCGCTGCTTTGCGAACTCCTTTGCCCTCCGTCGCTGCTGTCGACGTCTCGCCGGCCACCTCCAGCCACTACTAGAAACTTGAAATTCCCTCACGGTGCACTACCGTCAGGGAAAATACATGAAAATGTACGTATGGTTATAAAAAATAAAAATATCGCTATAAAATTTCTTACGGTGCACTTACCGTCAGGGAAAATAAAAATACCGTCAGAGCTAGCTCGACAGGGTAATTCCAGTTTTGCCTGACGTTGGTCAGGAATTTCAAAGTTTTCCAGTAGTGAGCTCGCCGGACTGAGAGGCACGCGCGAGCGAGGGAGCGAAGGCGACGTACCCTCGCGCAGTCACTCCGCTTGCCATGGCTCCCTCAAAACTGGTGATAGGGTACCGTCGCTGGTGTCGACAGCTCGCCGGCGGCCTCCATCTCTCTTGCTGGAGAGGCACGTGCCATGGAGGCAAGGCGCTCCGCCCGCACCTGGTCCTTGCCTGACGCTCCTTTCCTTTTTTCTATCTCCTGCCTTGAATCCTTTTCCCTACCTCTCTCATTTGAGATCTGCTCACAACAGGTATGATGCAGTGGATCTGTTCCTTGATTTGGTTCACCGGCGATGGCTTCTCAGCTTCTTCCAGGTGAGAAGGCATGTGCATGTGGAGCACGCATTTTCAGCACCTCTGCAATTTCCTTCTTTTTTGTGGTTATTAGTACTTGTTCCGTCTCCAAAGAATGGACTTCCGTCTCCAAAGAATGGACTGCAGTTCTCCCTCTTCTTCATGCTTCATGGTTGGCTTGTTCGAAGAAATTTTCTTTTCTTTCGCCTTCAGCAACATTTCTGATTTTCGTCCCCTTCAGCCATACCATTTAAATTTTCTCACAGCCTTACTGTTGTTCAACGAGCTCGCACTTAAGGGGGATAAATACAATTTCTTTTATTAACCACCTGACTTTTTATAGGATGCAAAAGTAAACTAGATAGCTATTGTATACTACTGCCAAAATAATAATTCTAGTTTTTATCTTTATTTGACAGATCACCAAGTGGTATTTCAGTAACAAAGAAAAAGAGATGTCATGTTTAGTTTAGATAATTCATGGTAGTAGCTTCCTGGAGTGCTCTTCACATAAATATTTTAGATTTGATGTTTCTGGGACCAATATGTAGAGTAAGCACCAGCTTTCTATTTAAGCTGACTTTTGCATGCATCATCTTATATGTTGTTGCACTACCCTGTTTTCAGAGTATTAGAGAGCAAATAAAACAATGCGACTGCTAAATATTTACAACTTTACCTGTTTTCTGATAATATAATAGGGCACCACCCAATTTCAGAGCCTTAGCAAGTGTGTAGCCATCTAGCTCTTCTCCTGTTAATCACGAATTGCCCTGAAGGTAAGTAGCCCTTCTCCTGTTAATGACAACATATGCAGGTATCACTCTCAACAAAATGTATTGTTAATTCCTAGTAATAATATTTGTATCCTGATTTTGGTTATTAGTAATAATATTTCCTGATTTTAGTCTATATATGCTTTCATCATAGTTTCTTATTACATAAGCACATACGGTCCTGATCTTTACTAGAGAAGAGGTCAGCTTTTTAAAGAGTACTTCTCCTTTGCATTTTTGTACTTTCAGCTGTGTGGTATAATTTCTCTCCTTTGCGTTTTGTGTTGCAAACATTGGAATGCTCAGACATGTTAAGTTGTTGTGGAATCATGTTTATATATTACTTGAAACTGTTATACTTTTGGGTGGGGCAATTTCTTTGCTTTACATGAGTAAATAGCTATTTGTCCTTTGCCATTTGGATGTGCAGACCATCTATCACTCACAGTCTTGCCTTTAATAATCATACTTATTAAAATTATGGTATAATTTTCCTTGTAGGACTCTTGCATGTTTCGCTGACAGTTTAAGTTTCTCTACATAGATTGGAACATGTACACCCGTAATTGTCCCTTATATCAGTTTTATTAGTACTTGCCCATTTATAGTACCACATGTTAGGGCTTCTTTTCTTCTTAGTAGTAGTACATTTTTTACATCCCATATGATTATCTCACAGATTTTTTCTTGAATCCATTAACATAGCTTCATGGAGCCTTCTACACCCTCAAACGTAGTACATTTTTATGTGATTTGCCCTCATATTATTTTTGTACCAAATTAAGCCTAGTGTTGATTACTTAATGTACTATGAAGCTATGTCTTGCAGGGCTTGGTTCACAAGCCCTTAGTGGTATTTAAACCACAAGTTTGTATTATGTCTTGCTGTTTGCAGACATATCAAGATTGAATTGACTGCTACATTTTTAGATTTAAGATTTGTTATTTTTGCAGACATATCAAGATTGAATTGACTATGAACCTCATATTAGTTTTGCAGACATATCAAGATTTAAGATTTGTTACCATAGGCCTGTTGCTGTATAAATAGGTTGTATCCTCCATACAGTTCGCAAATAGTTCAGGAAATCTAGGAAATAACAGAGCATTCCATTTGTAGATGTCTATCTGTACTGGTTGGGATTCAGCATCAACCTCAGGCAAGAGCTCACAAGATCGTCAGGAATCAGGATTGACCAATATAGTAGTCAACTTGGTGCCCCTGCCATTTTTAGATGTGAGAAACCGAGAACTGAGCTGGAGTGGTTGTATGGATGTCTATTCTAAATTTCTAATATTCAGTTTTGAAACATGCCTGTCTTAATGCTGGCAGGCATGGTTTCTAATACATTGTACCTATTGTTAACTCTACATTTATTTCGCCTTGAAATAAATCGGGGAGACCTGTGAACAGTGACTGTGGCACTGTGCATACATATATATTCCAGGGAGGGATGGAAATGGGGGTTCGTATCAAGTGCAAACTACCTCTCTGTGAAAACTTGTACAAACTACAGCAAAAAAGTTGTCTAAATTCACCAAAAAAATCACACATGTAAATGATATGATCATACACAACCTTATAAAATATATATGTAAAAATACTAATATTTAGGCATCAAATAAATTTACTATAAAAATATTTTCATGACAAACCTAATGATACCTATTTAGTATGATAAATATAATTATTGTTTATTTAAACTTAATCAAACTTGACATACTTCAACATAGCGATGTTCTAGACTTGCATTTGACTTGCATACTTTTAAGGACAGAGAGAGTACTTACTACATTTGTACACCAAACATGTAAATAAAACATGTTTTTTTTAATTCAATCAAACCACACAAGTACCACCATGTTAATTTCATGTGTCTTCAATCACAAATTCAGTGTCTAATTCTTAATCCTTTTCTCCGTGCTTAATATGGAACTCCAAACATGAAGCAACGTGTATGTATGTATGTACCTAAATAATAATACATTATGAAAAAAACTTTGCTCCGCAATAACAAGTACATCATAGATACATTAGTGTGCCACTAACAATGGTTTCTTTTACAGTCTATAAATCTAGTTACACTCCAACCCCTGCAGCGTTGGGAGAGAGAACTTTTTGAACTCAAATTTACATGACATTTTTTGTACTTATAATGAGAACACGTTCCAACTTTTCATAATGTAAAAATAAAAAAAAATAGGTACATAGTATTAACTTCGATGCGTTTGTGTGCTTGTAAGGGTTCTCAGTTCTCACCCCTTTTCTTCTTAATGCAAAGAAGCATAGCTCTCCTGCATTTCTGAGAGAGTAACTTTGAAGCAACAAAAAAATTATGATGGTCAGCAAACAAATTACTTGAGAACCAATTAAGTAGCAATAAAAATGAAGAGAACCAATTAAGTAGCAATAAAAATGAAGATGAACCAAAAAAATCGATGTAGCAAGTACATAAATACAAATTACTTTAGAAAGCTGCTAGTTGATGTTCACGGTGTAGTCAAAGAATTGTTGAGAAGGGGTACATCCACTGAACAAGTACATAAATACAATACAAGTAATAGGCTAATAGTCAAGTAAAGGTATATTGCTAAAATATGATAACAGTTGTACCACCACTAGAATCTACTATTATTTGGTGCAAAAGTTTTTTTTATTGAAAGTACATAAATACTCAGCAACATAGTGCTAGGCATTTATCAAAATAACAGCATCAACTTAATTAAGATAAACATATCTAAGCATTTTAGAGAGAATGCACTAGATTTGATAAATTGACTAATTAAATTTATATAACCACCAAAAACAAGACGGGTAAGGGTAATATGTTAAACATAACTATAATTGATAACAATATATAGAATTAAATTTGTTTTAGTTGTTATCCTATATTGGTTCTTAACACATGACTACATACTGTATAACACATAATTACTCTCTGCGTTCCAAATTATACGTCATTTGATTTTTTGGTACATTTTGTTTTAGTTGTTATCCTATATTGGTTCTTAACACATGACTACGTACTGTATAATATGCATCTAGATATAATAATATATGTTTGTACATAGCAAAATGTATGAACTAAAAAAGTCAAAATGTCTTATAATTTCGAACGAAAGAAAATTTTATTTAAAATACATAGAAACTCTAGAAAAATGAAACTTGTAGGAGATACAAGATTTAACAGGATATACGTCCTCATAACATTTTCAATTTGACATTCCTATTCCTGCATGTCTTCTATAAATCTAATTATCAAGGTACTCCTTCCATTGTAAATTATAAGATGTTGAGGCTTTTTTAGGTACATAATTGTTGTTTTATGTACCTAAATATACATTATGCACAAATATATAGTAAAAAGCTATATCTACATGTCTAGAAAAGACATAACAACCTATAAGATGTTGAGGCTTTTTTAGGTACATAATTGTTGTTTTATGTACCAAAATATACATTATGCACAAATATATAGTAAAAAGCTATATCTATATGTCTAGAAAAGATAGAACAACCTGTAATTTAGAATGCATGGAGTATGAAGAGTCTGACCTATATATGACACCAAATAACTTATTAAATAAAAAATATATTTTTATATTACATTTATTTTGAGATACACATGTTGATATATCAGATTTAAGAAACTTTAACTTCTCGTTTTTTGAATTAGCTTTGGGCAGAGCTTTACTGAAACACTAGATAAATATTTGAAATTTTGCCAACGAAGGTGTATATGTTAGTATTTTCTCGAGAAGGCATAAACCAAAATTCCTAAAATTACAAACAAAGATGTGTGTGATTTTTTCCTACATGGCTCGTCCTCAAGTTAAAATAATTCAAATCTTTCATTGTAAACCGACAAAGTACTACAATACATTTTTCAGTTCTTTCATCGGTCCTACAAATAATCTGGCTATTAAATCCTAGGGAAAATGCACTGCCCCCCTCACTTTACTCTTTCATGGTAAAATGGACAGTATCAATGGCCACACACTAGTATAGCCACCAGTAGCTTTTGCTCATGGTTTCGGTGTGCTGTTTCCTGTCCAGGTCCAGAAACACTCTCCTCCTAGAAATCAGGATCTACTGGCAAGTTCACAGCTTTAGATAACCTTCTAGTAGCCGTGCATGATGCTTACTCCCTCCGTCCCATTATACAGGTCGTTTTAGAACCTGTCCTGACTACCAAGGTTAGAGGCTAAAGACACAAAACCCCCTATAAACGAATGATGATGGCTGCTGCATTGCTGCTGTACTATTTGATGGCAAAGCTGCTGGAATAGTACAGGTCCCATGATGTGGAGTACTTCACGGAGGCAGCGCACCACTAGCAGCCGGCCACCCCTCCATTGTCTTTGTTTTTTTATTCACTTGGAGGAAAGCATGATGGGATGGATGGACGCTGTCAGGTACGACTACAGCATGAGTCCTGCTACTGAGTCTATAACGTCATGTATTGTGGGACAAATTTTGAACTCTAGAATGTCATATATTATGGGACAGAGGGAGTACACGTTTATCTCATTTGGTAACCCGACTTCCAAGAAGTACAAGCTGTCAATCACAAAAATTCTGAATTAGTAGGACTGTAACAGAATAGTATGTACTGCTGCTAAAAAGCGTTTGGAACAATATATTAATATCAAGTTCAGCGCCTTTGCAGCCCCATAGCCATAATGTTACTGCTCCATTCTATGCACTTTAGAAATGCGAATATTATTGGTGACAGGTGCAGAGATTTCTACCAATATATTTTATCACTTAGATGACGACCTATGGCACATGCAGGCTATTCTCTTTGCTGCGCCCTAGCACTGAGTGCTAAAAACATATGAAACTAGTACCATAGCTCATGCCAGCAGGATTGTGCCATATGAAACTAGTGCCATATATAGAGTAACCTACCTGTTCAGATATGCATTATTTGATATTTCACATGATTTTTGGAATTTCGAGAGCTGAGTATATGTTTAATGTGTAAAGTATCCCTTAGGGAAAACCAGAGGTTACTAGTAGTTGTAAAACCATTTAGCTGAAATGGGAAAGGGTTATAGATACGTATGACAGTATGATATCACATGAGCATAATGCTTTGATTGCAAACCATTTTTAACATAATATTTGAATTATTTTCAAAAATCCAAAACTGATTCAATGTACCTGAGAAAGCATATCATCAGTTGGACATGAAACGCTGAGCTGCTCTTGTTGAGCATCCTTAGTGACGAGCTCCATTGCGTGTGACATCTATTACTGGTTTGCTCAGATGTGACCTCCCCAAATCTGTGACCCATAAACAATATGCAGTGTGGCTGGTGAGTATTTCTAAAACAATAAAACAAACAGGGTAGCCGAATTAAGACTAAGAAGTAAACAACAGTCAAACCTAATAAACCTTTGCCTGATGCAAAAATGACATTTTATATTGGTACATCATCAAAAATTCATTCTATTGAAAAATCCTGGATCTCTGAATGACTCAATCACCTCAAAAGTGATAAAGAAAAAAAAATCACACCTAGGTAAATGGTACCAATTCAAAAATCCTATATGCAAGTTGATGCTCACATTCAAAAATGAAAATCCTAGATCTTCATAGTGTCTGGCTATTTTAAAAATTTGGAGGGTGGATGACATTAAATTCCTTGAATCTAATTATTGTAACACAGGTAACAAGTTGATGCTCACATTCATATCTGGAAAATGGTAAAAGATAATCTATTGTAGCATAAGTCTGTATGCAAAATAACCAGAACTATCGAAATTAAATAGCAATTCGTAATTGTACTATCACAAAGTACCGACAACATTTATTTGCAACTGCCTAAAACAATTCCAACGAAAGTGACACAATTAGAATCTAGACCTTGTTCAGTTCGTAAATGTTAGAAAAAGTTGCAACTGTAGCATTTAGTTTGTATTTAGCAAATATTGTCCAATCGTGGCCCAACTAGGCTCAAAAGATTCGTCTCGTGATTTACAACAAAACTGTATAATTAGTTTTTTTTTTCACTAACATTTAATGCTCCATATATGCGGGTAAACATACAGAAAATACATATTATATAGATATAACAGTAAGTGCCACCAAAAGAAACAAAGTTTTTAAAATAATTGAAGCCCCACAAATAGAATTAAAGCTGAGATAGGACGACATCAAAGGAGATGAATTAACTATTACAAAAAAATAAATAAATTAAATATATATATATGTGAAACCTTCTGTTAAGATTTCCATATTAATTTATTCTGAAAATGAGGTGATTCAAGTACTATAGGCAACGAAATTTGTTTTATACCGTTAAAAACCACAATCCGACTTCCGTGCCAAGAACGAACTAGTCATGGAACAAGAAAAAATACAAAATCAGAAAACCATCTAGTCTAACAGGAAAATTTACAAAAAAAAAAAAAAAAAAAACGAAATAAGGAGATGACCACCGCGGAGGGATGAGAGAGCAGCAATCCTATGCAAGGGAGATGCGGAGATAACCACCGGATCTGCTAGCATGAGTGGGGATTTGGCCAGATCTGGACCGAACAAGCGGGAATCCTGGTTCGTGTTAGGGAGAACTAGAGGATTGGAGAAAAGCTTCATGGGGAAGAAGATAGCTCGAGACGGGAGGAAGAGAACAGATGGTAGTGATGTGGCCCGGCGGCGAGGCAAGTTGGAGCGGCGGCGCGGCGTGCCGTCACGACATCGTGCGGCGGCGTCGGCAGTCGGCGTTGTCGCTTTGGAGAAGAAAAGCCCGTGAAGCAAAAGTGGAAGATGGTGTCGGGTGGGTCTTGTGAGAGGCTGATGGAAAGCTGAATACTGGCAGTCGGCGTACTATGCAGTACTCTGACAGAATACGTTCCTCAAAATTTTATGTAAAAGACAAATACAAGTGAATACGCTGGGCTACAGAATCTTGCGCGAATCACAAAGCTCTATCCAGCGGCTGCATGCGTGAGGGCTTGTGCCCTCAAGGTCAAAAAAATCCGCGTCCCTACCAACAGTGGCATCTTGTCAAGAAGAGGAGCGCTGCCCTGACACAGAGATATTTGCAGCGAAACAAGGCGAGGAGTGAGATCAGAGTGCGGGTTTTAGCATAGAAATAGCTATCAGAAATGGTGAGACGTGCCAACGCCGTAGAAGAGATCCTTTTGCTGTATATTTTGCACCCAGTCATGGTGAGATCCTCCAGTGCCGGGCATCGTGAGAAATCCATACTGCGTTTGAAAACCTTGGCGTCCGTGAGCTCCACCCTCATCAGGAGCTGCGATTCCAGGGGCACCTTGTCGACGCCGAGGGACAAGCGCCGCCTACACTTGAGGCGGACCCAGAGCACCCGGGCCTGCACGTTCGCCACGCCATGGCGGATCCACAGGCCGACCGCCCGGTTCAGATCGTCGTCTAGCTTACGTTTGTAAGCATTTCGCTTGTAGGAATTGGGGAGGTCCATGTCCATGTTGTACGCGTCGGAGTCGCCGTGCAACTCGCCGCAGAGGATGTCGCAGTCGTGCACGGGCACGGCGGCTCCGCGGAGGAACAGGAAGTGATTGACGAAGTTGGTCAGCGTCGACGCCGTCCAGCCGCGGCAGCGGCGGGGGTCTGGGCGCGGAGTCACACGCAGGGAGCGCGTGGACCTCCAGAGGTGGCGCCAGCGCCGGGCGAGCACCGAAGTCCGCACGGCATCGTCGGAGGGCAGGAAGGAGAGGATGTGGTGGAGGGCGTCGTCAGGGGAGCGCGCTGATGCGGTCCTCGCCGTCGCTGGCTACGGCCGCCGTGCCGGCCAGTCGTCCCTTAGCCATTCGATCCCGCTGCCGGCAGAACACAGCTAGGGCAGGTTTGTTTATATATATATACATATATATATATATATAGAATATATATATATAGGGATACGCTAATTACTCCCCCAGGGTACTAAATAGCTATTTAGTACCCGAGACCATACCCACGTCCTCTTATCAGGCGCCCTCGCACCCCTAAGCGGTTCGTTGATTTTTTTTTTTTTGGTGGTTGTTGCCTACGTGCGACGTGTGCGCTACCTGTTTTTTTTTTTTTGTGGAGTGGCTGTTGCCTACGTACGGATGTGTGTTTCTGGCCGATTTTTTATTCTGATTTTTATTTGTTATTTTCACTGTACATGGACAGAATTCAGAAACACCATTTTTTGGATTTTTTTTCTGCAAGGCCTCCGAGATGCATATATTTGGCTTTTTTTCATCCTTGATGCATTCCTTGTCAATATTAATAATTCATTTTCTAAACTATAAATACTATTTAAGTTTGATTCATTACTAACATATCTTGCATGACAATCTTTACACAGATAAATTTACTAGTAGCTACCAGAACAACAAATATTTTCACCATATGGGATCCTCGTGTCATAAATTTATTTGTAGCTGTTATTCAAACCACAAATATTTTCACCATATGGGATCCTCGAATCTTTATATGACATAATACCAAATGTTTGTTTATGAAAAAATATTATTTGACAACAATAGAATTGTGAATCTGTCAAAGGAGACGTTGTTCTCCTAATATTTAAGGATAGTATAGTACATGATGCTAATCACAATAGTACCATTTGGTTCGTTATCATAGTTACAGAATGATGCATAGACATCCGTTTGCTTTTGAACTGCAGTGGTTATGCACAGACATCCGTATTTCCTTCTGATGAACTGAAATCTGTATCAGTGAGGACTTTGGATGTCATTTGTACTTTGCAGCAATGCAACACAGCTTTTGTGGATGATATTTTCCTATCTGATTATATGCCCCCTTCAGCAAACACTTGGGATGCTGCTAATAATGACCTTCATTTGCATAGCACCCAGACCCAAGTTGTTAATACATCCATTAAGTACAACACCAGCATTATGAAAGTTGTTTCTTAAAAACCTGCAATATATGATACAGGTGTAAAATTCATGAAGTAATTGATTGCTTGTCTCAGACACAAATTCAATAGTCAATAAAAGCTAAAAAAACAGTAGATTATATTTCTTTTATTTTTTTTCAATTCTAATTTGATCTGCTTGTGCTGGAAAAACAAGGGAACCATAGAAACCTCAAAATATTTGCCACCAAACTAGCCTAGTCACAGATATTATATTATCATGTGTGGCAAGATAAGACTTCAATTATATTTAATCTAGCATAGAATTAGATTACTTATTGATAATCCATATGTACATGCATAAACCTCTCTATCTTACATAATGGAGTGAACCATAAAAACCTCAAATGTTTGCGATTATGATCAAACATTTGCACTTCACAGAACTTGATCTAAAGCAAGGCATTTTCTCATAACAGATAAACCGTGGTGGAAATATTAAGATGGACCAGAAGAGCTTCCTAATCTGGAAGAATTAGAACATGCACATATTCTAGTACTACACCAGCCTTAGCGTTACACTGAACCTCTAGCAGGGAATCTAACTATCTAGTGCAAATTAGTAGCAGTAAACCTAGGAGGCATCCCTGCTATATACATGATGCTGAAAATGGCATGTGTGATATCATAGTATCTATCAATCTAGTTTTAGTGCTGGTACCTATTTGTGTTTTGCAAGGCTACTGACTTTTAACGCAGCTTGGGGACTCCAGCTGATTACTGCAAGATCAAAATATGTATGTATTGAGTCAACAAAGATTTTGCTTAAAGCAGTAAAATAGCAGACCTTACACTGATAAGCAGTGATATAAAAATCAAGATCATGGAGGAGAGAATATTTAGACTTCTGTGGACTAAAAGCAGTTACTCAGAAATGAAATCAATAGAGAACATCTTGGCTGCACTGATAAGCTCCTAAATCAATAGAGAACATCTTGGCTGCACAGATAAGCTCCTAATGACTTCAGAATTTAATTTTTAACTTAAAGAGTTACGTATTTAAACTAAATATCTTTGTACAAAATTAGTATGTGACAATTTATTATGATTTCCTCACATATATATATGCTGACATGACTCTGAAAGCAGCCAAAAATCACTTGCAATATTAAAACATACAGACATGGTCACAAAAATTTGTCGAAATGGTCACAAATATTTGTAGGCATATGTTTAGGCATGTGCACCTCACAACCACAGCAGAATCGAGCCTGCCATCCACCAAATTAAGACACACCATCCCACTGCCAGGAAATGAAATTATAGTGTATCTGAAAAAAAATTCTGATTGGTCCCTCTGAATAAGTTCAAGATCATATCAGCATACATGTTTGACTATTAGTGTACAAATAAAAGATTGGCAGCTACTTGTCATGCTAGGTGCTTTAGCAATTCCTCCAAAATCCTAAAACAAAGTCAGTGCCCCATTCCAGAGAAACTAGAATAACTGATGTTGACCTGCTACCAGTGCATACTACTCACCTTCACACAAGCACACACAAGAGCTGAGGCTGCTATCTCTGTCACGCCAGGGATATGTTGGGGGAGGTGACTGTGTGGAGCAGCTGCACAAATAGGCGAGCCACGTAAACACATGGGAGGCATGGAGCTGCATACAGGTGGAATACTAATATAAATGTATGGAACAATAGATAAATATCCAGAAGCCTCATTCGATGACAAACAGAACAAAGCTTGATGCATCTAAAATCCGATCCTAATAGGGAGCTTGTTAACTAGATAAAACTCTATATCTATATATTATCATAAATTGTCTACTCAAGGGAAGGGAGAGCAAAAAATGATCACAACACAACATAGACAATTGACAAAATATCTGTATCCTCCAATAGTCATTGGACCAAATAAGATCATTAGCAGAAGCACTACCAAGCATAAGGTCAGGCTACAGCATCACAGGTCCAATTACCTACATACTCCCTCTGTCCCCTTTTATCTGTCGTTGGGGAAGTGTGCCTGTGAGGACAGCACGCTCCCCGAGCAACACATATTACAGGACAGTGGGAGTAATATATATTATTATACAAAGTATTGACATGCAAGTTAGAATGATGCCAGTGGATCCAGTATCAGATATAGCAAATTTAATAAACATTATAATCGTACCATTACATGCTTGAGACGAAATGAGAGAGAGGTTGAGTAAAAATTAAGGCAAGACGAAGATTTGACCATGCAATTTGCAAAAGACTGGAATTTTGGGCGGAAATTGGTCAAGGTTCCTTCCTCAGATCCAAGAACTCGTCGAACAGGAAGGGGTTGCATTAGTTTTATAAACTACTTGAACAAAATTATAGGTGGCTGCTAAATTTGTAGTAGTAACTGATCCTAGTCCGCCTGCACATACTTATTTGGCCAGCTAGCAGGAGAATTTGGATATAGTTCCATTAAGCAAGACAGAGAACTCAGTGCAACATTATTTCAGACTATATAATGAAAATTGGAACTAGGACACATGACCAGAGATTCCTAATTACAGGACAGGAAGGATGCCACTAAACAGGGAGGAATCCTGGCAAAGACAATTGGTACAAAAATCCACTAGTAAGAGATAATCTCATGCTCTGCTCAGTTCACTAGGTTGAAGACACCGTAGAGCAGCCTAAAAACCGAATAACAAGTCAAAAGAAGCAGGCTGACTTAGCCATCCAATAGCTCAGCACACAACGCTGCAGCCATTTGCGCCTCCCTCATTTTCATGCCACTTCATACTAAATAGCTACAATCTGTTAATTAGTTCTTGCATAAGAGAATGCTCATCTTATTACCTTGAATCTGCAATAAAAAGCCACATGTCCAACCCTGCCTTCTACACAGAATCTTGGTGGATCTCAAATGTAATAAGATCTTTGGATGAAAATAGCTACTGCTTGAAATCTTTGTTAATCTTTGCATTTAGAGAGAATATAAGGCTTCCCAATCTGCAACAATATCATAAACCTATTACAATATCAGAAAAGTAATAAAGCTTAAAAAATAATTGAAATGATTACTGGAGCCTCTAATAAAGTGTAGCCTCTAATAAAGCCAACCTAGAGACGCTAATGAATTTCCACAACAGGAATAAGCACCCAACCTCCACATTGGATGACTACTGGAACTGTGCCATATGTGATTGACAATAATCCCCAAACATTAGTACTAACTTGCTCATCAGTGGCAAACACATTTTGAATAGTACTGAAAATGGATTTCTATTCAATATGAGTATATATAAGCCACAAAACATGTAAAATCAAGTGGATAAATAATTTTGAAATCACGTGAATAATCTATGCACATATAGTTAACTGAAACTGAATACAAAATTAAATTGCTTACTTTTCCAAATGGCCCAAGTCCATAATTTCCTACAGCTGAAGCAGGCCAAAATAATGTCCTGAATCAGACTTATCAGTTCCTGCTTGATCCACTGGAGATGGAAGAATCCATAATCAACACCAAAGCTGCAGAGTGTCCATTAGCCTTGCAGATAGATACCAGGAGACATATCCAGCGTCACTAGTTGAAAAGGAGTCACAGTTTTAGTCTGCAGTAGATGGAAAATTATTGCTAAATACAAATATGTGCTACACACATGCTAAAGTTCTGAAATTTTACCGGCATAAGTATTATGCGTACAAATAAGTTTTGTTACTATTATTTGGCCCACAATATAGTTTTGTCTATTCGATACATTCTTATGACAATTTAACTTTAACCATGAAATTTTATTGTCTATTATTGAGATGCATGTGAAGTGTGAACATGAACATTAGCTCAAATTGAGTCGTTAGTCATATTTAACTTCTTGTGATCTTCCATATAGTTAACCTTCGTATATACACATAAAAAAGACAACAATGATTTTATGACCATAAATCTTTCTCAGTGTGCTAGTTATAATCTAAAGATGCTCTAAATAAATGTACCAACCATGGATGCTGCTGCATAGCTAAACGCACACAATCCCTATCTCTAAATATGCTACTCTCAACATCTTAGGCTTCTCGAGTGACCAAATATACATGTATTTCTAGTCTTTGAGGGGTATGAAATATACCAGAGTTCTATTATTATTATATTAGCATGATCATAAGCTATAGGACTAGGGCACTATGAACATTAAGAATAAATGTTGAACATAACATCATTTGAAGAACTACGCATAGGGTCGCTAAAGTCCCCGTGCCTATTTGATGCAGGCGAGATGCAGATGACATAGAGCTTAGGATTGCCTTCCCAGTGCACAAGCAGCTGCCTGATAATAGGTGCAGAGAATGTTCATGTTGACAAGTTCTTAATGAGGAAAGGACTATTAGAACAACTGGGAAAAAATAAACAAAATTCCACTGTGTGCTACAAGAATAGCATAAATAAACTGTTGTATGCCTGACACATGCAAGTTCAGAAACACAAGAACTTAGTCCATGTGTGCTACAAAATAGCAGAAATACTAAATCTGGATTGCGGAAATATGTACTTCATGGATCGATGATCCAATACTCTGACAGGTATATTCAGGCTGCTGAAAATAACTTAATCTTCATCAACATTAGCTGAAAAGTGAAATGTGAGGAGCAGAAAATATATCACATTTTTATGACCTATGAAAGAGTTTCTAAAACATATGTCATGGTGTTAGAAGAGTTAAGGGCTTATTGGGCCTTAGCCCATTAGGGTTAATTAGTCGCTTGCTTAGGGGCCAAGTCAACCCTCTCTATATAATGAGAGGGATGTATCAATCTATAATCAAGCAAGAGATTAGAAGAAAATCCCTTCTCTCTTGCCGGCCGTGGGCGAGCCCCCGGCCGGCCGGCTCCTAGCGCCCAAAACCCTAGCCTCCGCTCTCATCATCCCTCGCAGCCCCAGCCCGTGAACAGTACCCGCGGGTACTGTAGCACCGCGGGTACTGTAGCACAGCAGCCCCCGCTGCTCCCTCAACTCGATCCCCTCAACCCTAGCTGCCCACATAACATCTGGTATCAGAGATCTTAGGTTCGATCATGTCCAGCCCTCCACCTGCGTCCTCCTCCGCCCTGGGCGTCATGACGAACGAGCAGCTGTCGGCGGCAATCCTCGATCTCGGCAAGATGGTGGCCGGGATTCATGCGTTCCTTCTTGGAACGCAGCAGCACCCGCTGCCGACACCCCCGCCACAGCAGCTGTCGCTGCCACCGCTCCCGGCTTGGATCGCCGGTTTGTCGGAACCGATCTACACGGCGACCAGCGTCCAGCAACACATACCGCCCCTTCCATCCACCGGGGCTGTCATGGCTCATGGTGGCGCTCCAGCCTGGGCGTCCTTTTTTTCGGGGGTGGATGGCCCCCTGTTCCACGGCGGCAGCCTGATGCCGACGTTCTCCGCCGTGCCACCCCCGTTGGACAGCATGGGCGCGGCGTCTTCGCCACCCCCCAACACGGCTCCACCACCGCCGCCCTACGTCAACACGTCCCACGGCGACGTCGTGGAGGACCAGGCGGTCGTTCCATCTCCACATGGCGGGCTCCCGGATCCACTCCCTGCTGCCGGCTACGGCGGCCTCCACGAGTTGCTGGCGGCGCCCTCTCCCACGGGCGTGCAACCGGCGGGCCACGTCCTTAGCGCGCCGGCGTTCTCATCCGCAGGTTGTGTTTTTTCTGCGGGCGGCGTGCTCCAAATCGGCGGAAGCAGCGGTAGGGGTGGAGTGTTCCTCTTTGTCACCGGCGAGGACTCCCTGCCTAGCGCCCCCGCTTTCCGCTCCCGACCGCCGCGAGGACGTCTCCGCTGGGCGCTGTCACGACTAATTCCTAGTGGCCTTACTCGTGCTCCCCTCTCGTTCAGATGGTCTCCATGGGATCCCGGGGGCTGCAATCGCACAAGTTCGGCGCGCGGAGGGTCTTCGCCTTATCGTTCGGAGTCAAAAATAAAGAGTCAGAGTCTAATTCGGGTTAGTTTATTTCAGGTCAATACAATAAACCGAGATGTAAAAGGTTTGATCTTAGGTGTTCGGTTTGTGTCTAGTAAAGTCCGAGTTAGCATCATTGTTAGATCGCAGCTCGAGGACGAGCTGCATGTCCGGGTGGGGAGTAGTGTTAGAAGAGTTAAGGGTTTATTGGGCCTTAGCCCATTAGGGTTAATTAGTCGCTTGCTTAGGGGGCCAAGTCAACCCTCTCTATATAATGAGAGGGGATGTATCAATCTATAATCAAGCAAGAGATTAGAAGGAAATCCCTTCTCTCTTGCCGGCCGTGGGCAGAGCCCCGCGGCCGGCGTTCCTAGCGCCCAAAACCCTAGCCTCCGCTCTCATCATCCCTTGCAGCCCCAGCCCGTGAACAGTACCCGCGGGTACTGTAGCACCGCGCGTACTGTAGCACAGCAGCCGCCGCTGCTCCCTCAACTCGATCCCCTCAACCCTAGCTGCCCACATAACACATGGGGTATCAGCACTTCTTTTTAGGCTAGAGAAAACATTGAGCCAGCCAAAAAACAATTGTCTGTTGGATTCGAGTTCCTTTCAGATGCACATTTCAACCACAGTCACTTTTCAAGATGCCACAAGGTTCAACAATAGTATGATTGAAATGATAAAAAAAATTATTTTCTAGGTAAGAGAGGTTTCTTTAGGTAATTAATTACTTGGTGCAGAAGCCAGAACGCTTCAAAATGGTTTGTATCAGGTGATGAAGCAAATAGAACAACCAGACCTGAAATGTGCTACATGGGTTTTTTTAAAGGAACCACGATAGTGTAACTACCTGAAAATTGATGAGCATTGTAAAATATATTGATGGTTGCCTTTCAGTCCATGAAATTAATGCTTTTCCTAATCCATTTTCAGCTTACTCATAGAGTAAACATAGAAACAGAGACTATACAATCAGGGGAGACTTGGCCACTAACTTCAGTGTGCTTTCAAAAATAAATAGATGGTGGCCGCAAAGTTGGCTGGGTTCAGGTGGGCTCCGGTGGTGAATATTATTTAGCACCTAGGGTACCATATATAGTTTAAGTGACTCCTTTTCCATTACATTGTTTAACTTGTTTATGTTTCTTCAGTTCACACGACTGATAAGATTGAAATAGATTGATTCACCAGAATGATATGTTGTTTATATGGATAGTTAAAATAAATTACATTCAAATTATGAGGTTTCTCTTGAGAAAGAAAATGAATCTGAAGGACCAATATGAGCACGAAGCCATGAATATGAGCACAAACAAAAGATCCTGACATGCTAGAGAAAACATGACAGAGGAAGGCCATGAATATACATTAGTCTTGGCACCTGGAAAAACATTATTTGGTGATGTATCATTCAATGGTTTTGATAAAAATAAATGGATCAACGCTACACCTATCAGAAATAGAAAAGGAGCTCCTAAAGTGACATCTAACAAAGTGAGGATGAGAATGCTCTATTGCAGGAGAGGAAGGGAGGCATGCATGCGCCGCGATTAATACCATGCCGCGGAACGGGCGGCGCGATTAATGCCGAGGCAGCAGAACGGGCGGCGAGTGCCAGGGGCAAAGCGTTTCCAAAATCGCCCCGCCGGCGTAGGACAACATCCTTTGCGAAATCAGCCCAAGATCCCAGAACGACTAGCTTCATGGGTATGGAGGAAGTATAATATATACAGATAAAAAAGAAGGAAATGTCTAGTTGATAAAGAGTTTGTAAACACTATGATCATCAATCCCAGGAAATATGAACACAAATAAATCTTGCATCTTCAAAAATAAATCTAATAAATAATTTGAATGGAAATTTTTTCAAGCACCTAGCATGCAACCAAATTTGCTGCACCTCGTCAAACAGGAACACAGCAGTAGTACTAAGGTCTACAAAGAATTAAGTAATCCATCACAAAATCAAAATAGTAGAAAGGATTTCTCTCTAGTATACCTGGATTACACGTTTCACTAATGCATTCTCCTGCTTATGCTAGTGCTGCCTTGGACACCAGCACTCCCAAGGCAGCACGTGCCACTTCAGACTCCTAGAGGCAGCAGATCCCAATTAGATCGAAATCATCTTCTTTTTTCAAATCCTGTGACCTACTCTAGATGTGGCGTCTGCAATAAATTCCTCTACTGTCGACACACCTGCATCCATCGCAAATGCAAACAGGTTCAGGTCGTTCAAAAGATTGCATCGAGACGAATAGCCATGGGCAAGCAGAGATATGATTAAGCAAGGGATGCAGGGACGTACCAACAGGCACGGCGCCAAATCCATCTTTTGCTTTTGCAACCAGGCACGTAGTAATATTGCATCCTGTGAGGAGACGGGGAATTGGGGAACAAAGCTGACCGTCGGTCGCCGCCCTCACCTGGGACTTCTCGACCTTGCATGGTCCGTGGCGGCGGCGAAACTGATGGGGTGAGGGGAAGACCACGGTCCCGGGTGGGCCCGCGGGCGGCGAGGCAAGGTACGGGTAGCAGCCGAGAACCTAGGTGCGGCGAGGTGACCGCAAGCCCAGCCCCTACCCCGCAGCGCCGCCGACGAGGCCGCGGCCGCCGAGGCTGTAGAAGCAGGCAGGCGCCGACGACTCTCCCTATTCCTCGCTGAAGACGCCAAGCAGCGCCTGTCTCGTCACCAATGTCCCGACGAAGCCAAAGATTCCTCAGATCCACCGTAACGCCCGCCGGAGCCGCCCTGAGCGCCGCGGGATCAGGTGCGGCGAGGTCGCTGGTGCTGAACCAGGGAGAAGCCGCCAGTGTCGAACATCCAGCAGCCAATAGCGACAGCCAAGGGCGAGATGAGGAAGATAAGGGGGAAGACGGTGTCGGTTGTGCAGAAAGGCGCGGCGGCGGTGGTTGCGGCGAGCTGCAACCCCACGATCTATCGAAATTAAAGCGAAAAAACGGAATATGATAAAAGGAGGTGGGTGCGGAAAAAACCGGTGATCCCAGCGCAGTGCCGATATGGATGGGCTCGAGCAGCGGGTGCTTTGGGTTGCCTCGGGTACTCAATATTAATTAGTACCTAGGGTACCATATAGAATATATATATATACATATATATATATATATATACATATATATATATATATATATATATATATAGCCGAGAGGAAGGAAACAAACTACATCTGTATATGAGAGGCGCGATCTGTCGCAGCAGGAAAGGCTATCCCGACGAGAAATCAGGAGGAAACCAATGATCCGTGCGATCTTTTTGTGCATGCAATCCGTGCATGTGATCCTGGATCTTGCGGGCTTGCGTTTCAACTTCCAAAATTAAAATAAGGCAGGTATAGTTTCCTATTTTGCAGGAGCACTATGGGCCAGCTCAAGCAGCACGAAGAAGCACGCCTAGACACGGCCTGACCCAGCTAGCATCATGCCCATGCATGGCACGGCCCGGTCATGGTGCCGTGCTTGGGCTGCCATTTCGGCACATAGTGCCCGGCCTAGGCACCACACAGTTAACAGACCGGCACGACGACAGTCCGGTTTCTCCCAACCATCTCTCAGCCCTTGGATGCAATCAGGATGCACTAGCGCCCTTGAATGAAATGTGAGCGGGGTATGTATAAAAAAATGTCCCTGAAACCCTGCCCAACTCTCCTCTCCCTGCTCTTGCGCTCTTCGGCTCTCCCTCTCGAACTCTACATCTCCCTCCTACTAAAAAAAAACTAATGCGAGGCGTTTAAAAATTGGCCTTGAGGTGGGTAGGAATTTGGAGCACCACGGTTAATATCTGGGATTAACTAAGATGGTCATATTTTATTAACTAAGACGGTCACAAGTAATCGCCTAGTAAAATAAATTTACCGAGGCACCTTAAAAACACCGCTTTAGTAAATATTTTATTTTTTGAGGCGGTCGTCATACCCGCCTCAGTTAATCTATTAACGAGGTGGGCACACTAAGAGGGCAGCCTCGTTGCTGCGCCGCCAGGCCATACCATGCCTGCGTCTCGGCAGCCGCCTGCCGCAGCCGTTCCTCCAGCTCGGCGGCGCGGGCGCCGGGCAGTGTCCAGCTCGCTCTCCTTCTCGCGCACTGCGACGCTGGGCGTGGTGCCCGCGCCGAGGCGCGCGTCAGCGCCGCCCTGGCGCTTAGGCCACGCCGACGGCTTGCAGGTCCCGTGTGGGTTCGGTGGCAGGACAGCGGTGGCGTCGTGTCGGCTGCAACCTCGACCTAACCGGCAACGCCATCTCGGGCCCGCACCCGCCCACCTTCCACGCGACGCTCCGCTTCCTCTCGCTGTCCGGCAACCAGTTTTCCTAGGTCCTGTGCTGGAGAGGCTGGCGAGCAAGAGCCCGCTCCTGCTCCACCTCAACGTGTTCGGCAACCAGCTCTCCGGCTCGTCCGACTTCGTGGACGCGCGCTCTGGCTGCTCGAGCGCCTACGCACGCTGGACCTCTCCCGCAACCGGTTGTGTTCAAGTGTTGTGTTGTGACTTGTTTTGGGTTGCATGTGTCACGCCACGTCCGTGTGACGGGCACAACGGCCTGACTGCGGCTGTAGATCCCGCAGCAGCTGGCCGTGAACATCTCACACAACCGCCTCATGAGGCGGCTGCAGGCGTTAGGCGTGTCCAGAGCCTGGACGCGTTTGTGCTGGTGGGCAACCTTGGCATCTGCAGCCTGCTGGACGCCGTAGCTGCAGCGGTTCTGCTCTTGGTGTCAGCTGGGAGGTGCGAGCACCTACACCAAGCGTTCGGGCTGCCGCTAGTGCACTACAACGTGATGAAGTCACTGCTGCCATGCAGTGGGCAAGCACTGATGCAGTGGCACTGCCACGCGTGCGAGGACAGGAGGCCAGCGTCGGGTCAACCCGGCCGAGCGTGCAGAGGCGCTGGCCACGCCGGCCACAAGTGCTACTGCTGCGCCTGCTTGTTGGAGATGGGGAAGAAAATGCCAAGGGCAATTTGGACAATTCACCACCTTTCTCTCTCCTTCCCATCCGAATAATATTATTTTAATCGAGCTAGTGTCTTCCAGCAAATTGGTACCAAAATGTAGTGTCTCTCAGCACAACACGTTTCAAATGGTGTCCATCAGCAAAATAGGGGCACTCGGCATGTCCTGTGGCAAATTTCTCTAATTAAAAATTATTATTGTCCCTGCTTAATGGAATCTAATGGGCTGCACGTGACATGACATGACGTACTCCCTCCGTCTCATAAAAAATGCCATCTTTGACTTTTAATCATCGTGATTTGACCATTCGCCTTATTTAATTTTTTATATAAATATCATGTATCTTGTTATGGCTTATTTTATTATTAGAGATACTTTTATAATTGTTCATTTATTTTATAATATATATAAATTTTTTAAATAAAACGGATGGTCAAACTTAATGACCGAAAGTCAAAGATTGCGTTTTTTTTGAGACGGAGAGAGTATGTTGTTAGGTGGGCAGTAAGCCTTGCAGTTGCAGACTTGCAGGGTGCCAATGCAAGATAATATTTTTTCTCTGTTGGTAGCAAACCAAATACCAACTTTGGTTTCGTTACCAAAATACTCCCTTAGTCCGAAATAAATCTAGCTATTTCTAAAATCCATACAAATCTAACTATCTTAAGTTTGACTAATTTCATAGGAAACAATGACAAAAACATTGAAGACATCAACTGAGCATAATATATTACTATAGAAAAAAAGCTTGCGCCTCCATAAAGATTCTTGCAGCATATGTATAAAAATATATTTTATGGTATATCTAATAATACCAATCTGATGTGATAAATTTTGATGTGTTTTTCTAGAAATTCACCTAAAGTTTAAAAATCTAAGTAACTTTAGAAATTTATTTATTCAGAGATAGAGGAAGTATTGGCTAGCCTTAATATTGTATACTCCTATTTTGATTTGCCTTAAAATTAATATGGTAAAGACTATTTAGTTTAAAAATTGTTATTGTCATTGGCCTTGTGAAATCTGATGGGCCATTCGTAACAGGATGGAGATGTGGATAAGGGCGCGTTTGGTTCGCTGTATGCAGTTCGCCCAGGCCCTGCAGATACAAGTTCCGTGTGATTGGTTGACTGGACAAGCGTTCGGGCCTGGCCGCGGACGTGCAAAAGTGACGGGCGAGCCTGTCTCACCAGATACGTAAAAAATCTTCGTTTCCCACGGGCCAGGTTCCGGCGGTGCAGCGCGTGCTCTGTGCGAGAAAGAAACTGCCTTGTGAGCTTCTCGATTCGGGCAACCAAACAGAGATTCCGATGAGACTGGACCAACACAAACAAACAACCAAACATAACCTTCTCGCATGCGCTTAGCATGGTTGCCAGCAGCCTGGCCGGCTCGTGCGACCCTAGCTGGCCTCAGAAGAGAACCAAACGGGCCCTAATTGCAGTTGCAGAAGCAGGGTGCCAATGCCAAGCCAAAGGTCCAAAGTGCCAAGAAGTCAAGAGACCTCATCAAAGCAGCATTCAAGTGTTATAAATCAGGGGAGAATTGAAGTCTGTCGTCAACAGTTCGAGCAGTACAACACCACTCCTTTAATGGCTTTCTCTGGGAAAGGTTGCGACTTGCGACCGTCGACCAATTTGGCCGGAGCCCGGAGAGATGACTGATGAAGCCAAAACACCGTGAAGGTGGGTAACTTTGGACCTGGGAATTCTAGCATCTCTATCTCCTGCCTGCTTGCCAGTGCTCATGTTCTTGGGTATGTGTCCTGCAGGCTCCGGCGCCCACAACCTATTCGACGGAATGGCTCGCAAGAGCAGGGCCAAGAAAGCACCGGGGTCCGGCGGTGAGGATCGGATCAGCGCGCTTCCGGACGGCATCCTACAGCACGTGCTTGGCTTCCTGCCGACCAACGAAGCGGTGCGAACGTGCGTGCTGGCCTCGCGCTCGCGCCACCTCTGGAGGTCTTTGGGCCGCCTGCGCTTCGTCTCCTCCGAGGCCGAGGACTGGAAAAGCGTCGATCATTTTAATGGGTTTGTGAACTGTCTCCTCCTGGACCGAGAACCCAGCCTGGCCTTAGATGAGGTTGAGTTTTCAGGTGACCGGTTCTTGTGCGGTGATTATACGCACATCAATATTTGGATCCGGCATGCTCTGCTGTGCCGAGCTTCTGTGCTCTCTGCTAGTCTAAGCTACTGCTGCCCTTTATCCAGTACAAAGTTTGGATGGTAGTGTTACCATAATTAACCTTGGTGGTAACCCTGTTACTCTAGACGGCCCTGCTCTGCGCTCCCAGCATCTAACAAAATTGAGCTGGCTAATGTGCTTTTGCACAACAACCTTCTTGATTTTTCTGCTTGCCCTGCATTGGAGGTTCTAACCATAACAAAATCCCAGATGAACACTCATAAGATCATTTCCCAGTCCGTGAAACGCCTAACCATCAGTCAATGTCATATGGATGGTAGTACCCGGATCCATGTTTCTGTTCCTAACGTGGTTTGGCTGCACCTCCATTGTTATGGTGTTCATGCTCCTGTGCTTGAAAGCATGCCTTCATTAGATAGTGCCTTTGTCAAGCTCACCTACTTCTTAGCAGAAAAGTGTATTGATGGATATTGGGGAGAATGTTGTGGTGCCTGCAATTATTGTCTTGGTAATGATGACTATAGCGGCCGATCTCTACTTCTTGGAAGTTTATCAAGTGCTAAGAACTTGGAGTTGATTGCTCGAAGTGGAATGGTATTACACCTTTTCTCATCCTCACTCCTAACCCCATCTGTGTTCTTTGTCACTCAGCATCTACAACTTCCTTTGTATGTTGATAGTTAGACACATACATTTCACAGTACAATCTTCTATCTTGATTCTTATTGTACATTTGTTTTATGTTGTTCTCTTCATTCAGAATCTATGCACCCATCTTTCTATATTGTTGACTGGAGATTTGAAATGTCACATGCAATTCAATCAGATTTCCTTTTGCACAATTATATTCAATGGCACACATGACAAAATTTGCTTACTTGGATATTTTTTTCCTTTTAGGATTATATCTGTTAATTAGGTTCACTCGGTAACATAATTCTGGTAAAGGATGAATGTGGCATTGGTACAACTACTTTTTTAGCTTACCCAATGTATCAATCATGTAGTAATTTAGTTTTGCATCATCTATATGTGGACAATTCAATGTGAAAACAGATAAAGTTATTGAGCATGCCATGTTCTATATGCCTGTGACTTTTAAACTTAATCTTCAATTGTCTTACTATTTTTGCTATTTGCTTAGCCTGTTTTCTACAGAGACATGAAATGGTGCCAGAGCCCTGCATTTAGCAAGTTAAAGACATTACTACTAAACGAGTGGTGTGTTGCTATTGACCTACATGCACTTGCTTCCATTCTTGAGCATTCACCTGTTCTTGACAAGCTGACCCTTCAACTAGCTAAGGTATACGTTTTTATTCTCTCTCAAGGCATATTGCGTGATTAATTGATCACCATGGGTGCCTCTGTATGCATGATAGTCTGATGTTTGGTACATATTTTGTTTCCTACAGGTATCTGGGACATTAATGGAATTAGAAGGAATCTATATTCCACCAGAGCAAGTACCTATAATATCTGAACACCTTACTGTAGTTGAAACCAAATGCGGAGAGGTTGATGGGAGAGTTTGCATGATTCTAAGGTTCCTTAGTAGATTTGGTAAACAAATTAAGATCACACCAGACAGCAGACCTTCAGCATGTAAGTTTCTAAATATAAGTTCAGGCAATTGTGTTCTTTACTTTGAGCATGTGGAAGTGGGTCTGGTGTCATTTCATAGTTTGAAAACTAATTACCAAATTTTTGAAAAAAAAGACTTTTTGCTCGGTTTCATGTTTTATAGAACATATACACAGATTTGAAGGAACTGAATCAGATTGTGCTAGCCTATTTTGACGTGTTACTGAACTAGACGATTTCTATGTCAACTCACGTGCTTTGTTAAATTTTGTGCAGCTTTCAGTTTCGAGTAGGTTCAAGAAACTCTGGAATTTTGGTGATCTGCTGTCAATAATTGACAATTCGGGCTCAAGTTTGTCACCTTCTTTTGTTAGAAAATCTTATTAACTATGTTGGCTGTAGCAGTATCAACAGCATGTAATCGACAATAATACTTGTTCAAGCCATCTAGCTGGACCTAGTTTGTAGCATTATTAATCGTGTTACTCTTTCACTCTCTGTAACTGTGATGTTCTTAGCTTCCTGGACTTTTTCAGTTTACTTCACTGTAATGAATGGAACCGGTGCATGATCTTGCCTGTGTGGTATATAAATTGGACCAGGTTTGTAGCATTATTAATTCTATATCATGTGACCATGCTGAAATATTCAATCGCTCAAATCGTTGCATCGATATCTGCTTGAAATGCGCCTTCCACATGTCCCTGAACTGACCTGACCTTATCATATATATGGGAAGGTTTTAAATTGCCGGCTAAGCCATTTAGCTTTCTTTATCCCAAAACAGGCTATAGCCGGCTATATCGGGCTATAGCCGCAGCTAAGAGCTAACTTGTACATGAAAAAACTTAGCTAAATCCTTCGCAAGCAGCTGTAGCCGGAGATAGCGGAAGCTATAGCCGGAGATTTAAAACCTCATGCGGCTTAGTTTCAGCTTGAGACGCCCAAACAAAATTAAAGAAGATAGCTGAGTAATGTCCCTTGATACGGTATTCTCCCCAAAAAACTTGTTAACGATACCAGAGGGTGTCATTTTGTGTGAATCAGGACATGTGGAGAATGCGCCCACGACACCCTATCGCCGGAATGGCTCTCGACAGGGAAAGCCAAGAAAGTGGCGACGGCGCCTGACCTGGAGCCGCTGGAGGACTGGCCGGATCAGCTACCGGACGCCATGTCCAGGCGTTTATTTCTATGCCTAGTCTCATTTCACTGCAGCTCAACAATTTCCGTGGCAAAGCACCTGTGCTTGAATTGATGCCATCGCTACAAACTGCATTGTTAAGGCTGCTGACAGGGGAAAAAAAGGGATGCTGGTACGAAGGAAGGTGATTCTGGGAATGATTATTGTGGCTCTTGTGCAAATTGTTGTGGAGGACGACCGCAGAGGACGTTGCGTACTTCTTGGGTACTGTGGAACTGTATGCAGTAGTCTATCTTCATACTTCTAATGCTTGCCATGCCTTTTTCAGGTTCAGCATCGATCCCACTACAATATTGGCCATTTAGCACGTCATTCACTGGCTTTTCCCATATTTGAGATTATTGTCCTTTTAGTGTTTTTCTGACATTCCACACATCATGTGCCCACAGTTGACATGTCACACGCCAGATCAGGGCGGACGAATTTGTGAAAAAAAACTCAGCAAAGAGTTCTTTGTCGAGTGCTAAATCATTGCCGAATGTTTTGTGGTTGACACTCGGCAAAGAGGCTCTTTGCCGAATGTCCGAGATTTGATACTCGGCAAATCATTTGACACTCGACAAAAAATGGTTTTCTGATAGTGCCGGTTGTTCTGACTTATTCAGGCTGAGAGATTCTACATCGTTATATACATCATTTCTTCGATGAGACGAGGTTTATTTTGGTTGCGGACTTACGTCTAGGAAGTGATTTCCGGCGGCTAAGCAAGGCTGCTAGATCTTGATGGCGACTTTCTTATGTCATGGTAGCGTATGTTACCGCTGGTGGCTAAGGGCCACGCTTAACCATTCATATAGAAGGTTGTTTAGCATGGATGTCTTCCGTTTCCTAATTGGTGCAGTGACCCTGGCAGTATTTTTATGTACGTTCCCGAGGTTGAGTAGAGAAGGCATGGATTGACGGCCTTGATTGGTATTTCTAGAGGCAAAATATTCCTAGTTGACATAAGCCTTAGGGTTACGGACATAAGCTTCAGGAGGTGCGGTGCATCTGACCAGCCATGTTTGGTGCATGGTTCAAAAATTTCATCCAAAAAAGACGCTACTTGCATACTTTACATTCTATACAACATTATGTTAGGTGTAAATAGCTATTTCTAATATCGCCCAGATCTGTCTCGGTCAATAGAAGATTCATAGAAAGGATTATATGACATCCGGGAATGAAGATAGGTTCGCACATGTGGAACACCTAAGATTTTATGTTCTCATATGCGGAGCACCTAAGATTTTGTGTTCTCATAGGTGGTCGTGTTTGATCGCCAAGATGCTAGATGTCAGTATTGATCTAACTTGTCATTTTTGTTAAATTTTCGTGCTTATGCTCATTTAACCAGTAATTTACACTAATTAAATTAATCACATCATTAATGTTATAATCTACATCTAATGATTTTATAAAAATATTTTAGAGTTTATCCTAACGATCAATTATTTCCCTCTATTTTTAAATACTTGACATCCATATGGAGAATCCTGATTAGTTCGAAAAAAATGCAATAGAACAATTCAGACTAGGTACATTATGGACAAATCAGATACTTTTTATTTTGGCTGTTTTTCCATACTTTAAAAAAATTAAATTTCAAATTTGAGAAATTCAACATAGTTTTCCATGACAAGATGATTCCAAATCAAAAAATTGCCAACTAGAAAGTTTCATAACTTTTTTGGATCTACAACTTTTATTTTGGCTATTTTTCCCATTTTAGGTCATTTGAAAACTTTAAATTTTAAATTTGAGAAATTCGAATGTACTTTTGTTGGAAAAATTAATTCAAATTAAAAGTATTCGACTACAAAGTTGTATAACTTCTCAAGATCTATAATTTTTATTTTGGTCATTTGTTCATCGACATAGTGGCGGTAACATTGTCCACAAATCTTATGTATCTCTCTTCTAGGAAACTAGATAAGAGGTATGTTATTTGTGAACATTGTATGCAAAAAATATGCGAAACCTTCTTAGTTTTTTTACCATAGCCCCCATGTATGATACAATCATATCATGATAAATCTCATGACTTCATTTGCTTTTTTAAGTTAAAAACCATTCGGCCACACGTCCATGATCATGTTTCATGAACAAAATGGTCAAAATTTATTTTTTATTTCATGGGTAAGGCATCAAACTGAGATGAATAACATAAAAATTATTTTTCTACTCATTGTATTCTATTATTTGAATCACTTACAATTCAAATTTGACTTAGACCAAAAATTGCTTGAAATGAAATTAATTAATTAATTATAGCAAATAGATCTATAAATTTATCAAATTTTAAAATGGAGTACCACATGTTGTATGTGAAATTTGCCGATTGCCAAAAAACACTATGCATCCTCTTTTTTGACACTCGGCAAAAAGCCTCTTTGCTGAGTGTAAAAAAAAAACACTAGGCAAAGAAGCCTCTTTGCCGAGTATAAAAAAACCTCAGTAAAGAACTCTTTGTCGAGTGCCAAATCTTTGCTGAGTGTTTTTTGTGGTTCGCACTCAGCAAACAGGCTCTTTGCCGAGTGCCCGAGATTTGACACTTGGCAAAACACTTAACACTCGGCAAAGAACGGTTTTCTGATAGTGCTGATTGTTATGACTTATTCGGGCTGAGAGATTCTACATCGTTATATATGTCATTTCTTCGAGGAAACGAGGTTTATTTTGATTGCGGACTTACCTCTAGGAAGTGATTCCTGGCGGCTAAGCAGGCTGCTAGATATTGATGGCGACTTTCTTATGTCATGGTAGCGTATGTTACCGATGGCGGCTAAGCGCCACGCTTAACCACTAATAATACATAGAAGGTTGTTTAGCATGTCATCCGTTTCCTAATTGGTGCAGGGTCCCTGGCAGTATTTTTACATTACTTACGTTCCCGAGGGTGAGTAGAGAAGGCGTGGCTTGACGGCCTTGATTGGTGTTTCTAGAGGCAAAATGTTACTAGTTGACATAAGCCTTAGGAGGTACGAACATAGGCTTCGAGAGGTACGGTGCATCTGACCAGCTTGGTGGATGGGTCAAAAATTTCATCCAATAAAGACGCTAGTTGCATACATTACATTCTGCACAACATTATGTTAGGTGTAGATAGCTGTTTCTAATTTCACCCGGACCTGTCTTGGTCAACAAAAGATTATATAACATCCGGGAGTCACGACAGGTTCACACATGCGGAGGACCTAGGATTTTGTGTTCTCATAGGTGCTCGGGTTTGATCACCAAGATGCTTGATGTCAGTATTAACCTAGCTGGTCCTTTTTGTTGATTTGTCGTGCTTATACTCATCTAACTAGTAATTGATCCTAATTAAATTATCACATCATTAGTTTTATAATCTACATCTAATGACTTTATAAAAAATATTTTACAGTTTATCCTAAGGATCAATTACTTCCCTTTATTTTCAAATACTTGACACCCATATGGAGAATCCCGATTAGTTCAAAAAAAATATGCAATAGAACAATTCAGATACTAGATACATTGTAGACAAATCAGGTACTTGTCATGACCCATATAGCCCCATTCATTTTTCTTATTAGTCATTCGAACAGTATTTTTATCTCACTGCAAATCAGCCATTTCAGCTTACCAGTGAGCACGCTGACTCAAATAGCAGTAACAAACTATGTAATAGAATGTTTAGAGCCTAGATACAATATAAATATATAATACAGACAATCCCAGTTAGGAATAAAAGCTAGAACTGCAACTACAATACACTTCAACAAACAGGGATTCTTCCTCCAATTCCAACTATAAAGGCACAAATTGTACGTTTTGCCAGTTGTTCATCCAAGGGCATCTGATTCACATAGGCACAGGGGGTGCACTTTTATCCTCTTTAGGCAACCTTTTTAGTAGATTAACATACTCTCCCTCACCGTACTAGAACGGGCATTCAATATCATCTCACTGAAGACTATCAATACATGAACTTCTAATGGAAATTACAAGAAATGGGCAGAACTCACACAAAAATGCGACAAAACCTAACCCTGCGGCCATAGTTGGAACAATCTTGCTTCTTCAACTTGAACTCCATTATACTCAATGAGAGAGAGAGAGAGAGAGAGGGGGGGGGGAGGGAGAGAGAGAGAGAGAGAGAGCTCCTACCTTAACCAACCATGACAAGGGTGGAGGCCACTAAGCCAGTTGTAACAAGGATGGGTGATTCGAGATGAATGGGCCGGGAATTGGTAAACCGTGTACACATCGGCAAAATAAAGACTTACCGAACATCACTGCCAGGTGAGCCTTTGAACTGACAGGGATATTGAGCATCATTATTGGGTTAGCATATATGGATACCTGTAGTGAAACCAAAGCATCACTTCCTATTGATGAACCTTTGAGCTGGCAGTGATACAGATCATCACTACTAGGTGGATGGTGAGCCGGAAGTGATATACATTCTTATATAATGAAAAAATTGTGTACCCCGATCTCAAGGTGTCTATCACCCTAGAGCCAATATTTCATCTCCTCATGCTGCCATCTGTATCCATAACGTCTCAAGGAGCCCTAGGAGTGTTGCCGCTGTCCTTGGCCTCGGCCCTACATAGTTGAGGATCGTCGTCACTGTCCCTGGCCCCATCCACCACGTGTCGTCCTCGCTCATCCGTGGCACTAATCTCATCCGCCATGTGGTATCCCTGGCCCAGGAGCACCGCCGCCGACATCCTCTCCTTCAACTTACAGAGGGCTGCCCCACATTTCCCTTCAACTTACGATGAATTGTAATACTTTACAATGAAGATGTTTCTTCAGATATGTGGATATGATATGACGCCTAATTAAGGCTTCTATTGTACATGTGGATTGATATGATATGATATGCCTTTGTATTGTCGTGATCTCAATTTATCTACAACACATGCCTAGAATTATCCTAATTATGCTAATATGCAACATGACTTGATTGCCCTGATCTTTTTGCGTCTACAATAGGTGTATGTGCAACTTGTGTGTACATGACCAGTCATGGGGGGTTCTTGGATTTTTCTCTAGCTCTATGCCATTGTATTCGGGCCAACTTTGGAGTGGGACCATAGTAAGTAATGTTATTTTACACTCAATTTAGCATAGATTTTTACATCCTAACATGCTTTTCTAATTTATCATAGATAATTGAGTCAATGGTGGTTTCAATATACATTCTGGGTTCTTAGAGTTCATGAAAATGATCATGTGACAACTAGCTTGCAAGATGGTGATGTATTTCATAACAATTTCAACATTGGTACTAGATGGGGTTGGCTTCAAGAAATCATTGAAATTACTGTTACAAGAAGGAAGGCACAGAATCAAAGAACTGTTGAGAAAGATGCTATGAGACTGTATGGAGGAGCTTCACTATACCAACCGATGGTATGTCACTATTCTAGGCCTGTGGTGTAGTGCTTGCGGTGAAATACATAATTCCGAACTTTTCATCCACTCGGCTACAAATTGTACACAAGGCCAATACAGATGTGGCAGAATAATTTAGTGATCTGACTGCTCAAAGCAACAAAATAGATGTTGTACAGTCAAAGTGGTTCTCACACATGTTGCGAGTTATTTTTGCATTCATGGTTCATGTTCTATTTGTTGACACCACTTGTAGGTTCACATACGTTGCGTGTAGCTTGCATGCCATTATAACTCAAGCCATGGAGCAAGTTTTTTTTTATTGCCTCTCATCTGGGTACAGCTGTAGTATCTGCTCGTACAAACGCACACCCCACTCGACACACGCACACCACATACACCACACTTGTACAAACAGACCTACAACTACACACAGATTGAAGACCGTGTCCTTCTTGAGATCACCGGAATCCTCTGACTCCGTAGACGACGGACGCGTCGCGTTCCCCTTGTGGCTCCACGCGGAGAGAGGCTTGCAGATTTATTGGGAACCTACTGTTCCCAGGTGGGAAATCACGCGTTCGATCGGAATCAAACCCGTGACCGGTGGCCTCCCCACCGGGAGAGCGCACCAACCGAGCTGCTGCTCGGTCCCAAGCCATGGAGCAAGTTGGGTTCCGCTAGTACTATGCAGGTTCGACCAATTAAAATTCTTCAGAAGGACTGGGCCCATATCCCAAATTCAACCTGCGTGTCTGTCTTCCAACTATCAAGGTGACCTAGGCCAACTCGTGACAAAGTCACCTTAGGAATGGTTAAGAGACGTCAAAGCAAATTCAGAAGCACTAAAATAGCACCCGTCTAGTGTTTGTAACAGTGACCAAGGTGAGAGCACACAAGAGAACTAAACAGATCATTTCACAAGAGAAATAAACAGACCATTTTAATTGTTGCTCCCATGATTGCTTGAATGATGTGCTGAATCATCAAAAGGTGAAAAAGCTATCTGTCGAACACAGCAAGCCAAGAAAAAACCTCTGTTGCAGTTTTATTGTCAGTCAGCTGAACTGTAATATATAGATAACCAATGCTTGAACAGACTGACTGAAAAAACAGAGAAAATAGAACAGACAAATTTCTGTTTCTCCAAGGACCAGGCCTGACTGACAAGAAAATACAGAGGCAGACTGCAGATAGAGCAGGTGAATAGGAAGTGAAGTTGCTGATCCGAAATGGAATGCACTACAACAATGATCAAGCCAGTTACTGCTTCTGAACACTGAAATTTCAGAAACAGCACTAAACCTCCTCCAAGGAATTTCCAAAGACCATACAAAACAAAACCTCAGAAGCTGAAATTCAGAGCACAACTTCACATCATCGTGGGAATGAAATCAAAACCACATTTTTTTCTCTTTTTTCTCGAACATGACTTCACGTGTCATTTTCATTAAGAAGAAGGAGGCCGAAAGCACGGCGATTACAAAACCACATTACAAAGAAAACCACAGAGATAGTGACTTAAACAAACATGATGGACGAGAAGAAAGAAAGAAAGAAAGGAAAGGGCCCTCCACCTCGCCCAACAACGCATCGACTCTAGCTCAGGAGATGTAACCTCGGTGACATAGGAGTCCACCGAAACATGCGAGGGGGCATGACACTCTCGGCGGTGACCGCCCGAGGTGGAGCCAGTTGCGACGTCGGTGACCGGGGATGGCCAAACAACGACGACGATGACAACTGCGGCAACACCATCAACTGAGCTAGAGGAACGAAGGCGACGACGGAGCAGAAGATCACACAATGCGGGCACAACAAGGCAACCAGCGGCATGGCGAGGCGCATCTCCGGAGAGGGATCATCGAGGGTGCACCAACGGAGCCTTCAGGAAGAAGATGACGCCCGCGGACGCCAACACCGTTGAGACGTGCGCCCAAGGGAGCTTTCGTTCCCGATGATGCTCCGGCAGCAGCAGTCAACACGCAGCGATCAACGCCTTCAAGAAAGTGATGACGCGTGCACGCCACCGTCGTCGGTCCTAGGTGCGAAGCCTAGGAAACGGGTTTTCACCCGTGGTCCGTGGACTGCTGCTGAAGACAAGAGAGGCCGGCCATCTCCAAGCCGGGGCAGAGCTGAGTCGGCGGCTTCCACGCCCCAACGAACGCGACGAACGTGGTCAGTCAATTGATGCCGTCAGACCCATATCTTCGTGATGCTCGCCACTAGAGTTACAGCTGCGCCAAAACCGGGAGGGGGAGGCTGGATCTGTCAAGGGTGCCCGGATTGAACCCGTCGACCAGCAGCTCACCGGCGCGGCGGTGGTAGAGGAGGATGGCACCGGCGAGGGGCTAGCCCAGCAGCCCCATGGCGCCCGCGAACCACAGCAGCGACAGGGGGGCGTGCCACCAAAGGGCACGCGCCAAGGACGAGCCGAGGGGGTATTCCGCCGCCCCGCCACCCACCCCCGAGAGGGGCGAAGCTAGAGCCGCTACCGGGGTGGCCACACCCCAGGCCCCCGCCGTGGTGAACAGGCAGGGCCGAGCGCGCTGCCGCGGGCCACGTAGCGCAGGCCGCCGCCGCCGCCACGCATTATAGCCGTGGGCGAAGCGGGCTGAGCGCATAGCCACGAAGCGCAGCGCGCGGGCCGCTAAGCCAGCCAGCGAAGCGCTGCCGCCATCAAGGGAGCCGCTGCCGCGCGAGTAGCCATAGGCGAGTGGCTGCGAGCGCCTGGCCGCCAAATCCGCCGCGGGAAGCCGGATCCGGCTATGGAGCGGCCGCGGGCAGGCCGCCCTGCTGCCCAACAGCCGCCGGCGCCGGGGAAGAAAAAGGGGGTGGAGAGCAGGTCCGGGGAAGAAAAAGAGGGGGAGGAGAGGCTGCAAGGTGGTGCCTTTTGAGCACCACCCTGCTGGCCGCCGCCGCCGGAGCGCGAGCGCGGCGGCTCGGTTGGCAAGGAGGAGGGAAAACTGGAGGCGGCGGCGCTGAGGCCTCGGGTCGCCCCCCGGGGAGACGACGCGAGGCGTTATTTTCCCGGCTCTGTTCATGTTGTTTTCGTATTTTGGAGACTTCGTTAAATGACAACCACATTCAACCAGAAACATTTACGCATTCTCGCGAATTTCAGAAATTCAAAAGAACATAAAAAATAGGGATTTAGGGGAACTTGGAAGGTGCTAAACACTACTTTCCCCGAGAATCCACACCAAAATTGCAGCCAAAAGATATGAACAATTTTTTTGAAGAAGCTAGCTAGAAAATTCTAGAAAAAAAGAAAACAAGGGAGAGCACAAGATTAATTTGAATTTGAGCAATAAATTGGGTTAACTAACAATGGATTCATCTATACAAACTTGGTTCAGCGACTATCCATCATCCTTCCTATGAAAGATGGAAAAATTAGAGCAAGAAGTGATAAAATCCCTCTACTCTAGCACTTTCCTAATAACCTAAAGCGAAAAGAAATTAGGGTTGCAAGGTTCCCTCGCATCCAATGGTCCCACGGTCTTCACGACTTTGTTTTGCTTCAACGCTTTGTGATGCCGTCACTTATCTGCTGACCCTCAACTGGCAGGTTTTGAGGACGTACTAAACCAGCAACTTGCCGTGGGTTTGAGGCTGAAACCATCAAACTTGAAGTGCGCCTGCCTAGGATTGGGATTAATCCAGATTTATATACTCCCTTTGCCCTAACATAGTGCATTCCAAAACTTTTAAGACAACTCAAAGGGAGTCCCCAAATGACGCATTTATAGCACCCATAGATTAAACCCAACTAAGGTGTTTCTCCTTAAACTATGGTTTCCTTTTAACAAACTTAATCAAACCTAAGCATTGACACCATGTAGAATATATAAATTTTAAAAATCACAATACACTATATCTCATGATGGAGGAAATATAATAAGCTATGAATAATTGATTAATTCAGTACCTACCGTTAATTATTGCTGGGATTGGGTACTGGCAGCTCAAACAGGGAGACATTTCGTCTTAGCAATGTTTATATGAGCTTTTCTAAAAAAAAACATAATATATGTGGTATACCGTATAAGATACGACCAGGAAGCTTAAGAATATAATCTTAGTTTTGATTTGTTCATAGAACATTTTTGTATCACGCGCGGTCTATATAAAGCCAGGGAATCCAGCAGCCACATTCCGCAAGCCATCACGGCCAAAGCTTTACCATCAAGTGCTATCATATCATTCTATAGCAAACTCTTCGTGATCAACTTACCTCCCCAGGCGTTGCCATGTCAACTTCAGCCTCCAGCATTGCCAGTCCGGCCGTGCACTACCTGCTCGACAAGCCGGACTGTCGCCGGCAGTACCTCCCTAGCGTCTGGGGTGACTTCTTCCTCACCTACCAACCATGCACACCAGAAGATATCCAGTCCATGGAGGAGAGGGCTCTGGCCAAGAAGACGGAGGTGGGGCGCATGTTGGTGGAGGTAGCCACCTCCAGTGACCTCGCACGGAAGCTTGGCCTTGTCGATGAGCTAGAGCAGCTTGGGGTGGACTATCACTTCAAGACGGAGATCAACGACTTGCTGGGTGCCATTTATAATGACAAGGACGGTTATGGAGGCTCTGATGACCTCTACATCACATCGCTTAGGTTCTATCTGCTCAGGAAGCATGGGTATGCTGTTTCCTCAGGTAAGAAATTTTGTTGCGTTGTAGTTTTACTTTTATTGGTGCAAAAATATATGTACCTCACGATTACAAATTCAGGGCTTCATATATGGAAGCCTCCACGTTTTCATTTGTGTAGTTTTTTATTTTATAAATATGTATCTTGCGATTACTATTTTAAGACTATTGGGAATGGTTAAGGTGACCAGTTAGTTAGTCTAGCTCAGTACCTCTCCTTCGGAATGGTCAAAGTTTGAGTTCTAGCAGACTCACTCTTGTGGCTTTTAGTCATAGTGATCCAAGGGGGAAAGACTCCCTTGTCAGTCCCACATCCAAGGCACAGATCTATGGCCAGTTTATTTCATGGAACTACGACGCCGCTGTGTAAGGATGTGACAGAGGTTCAGGGGTTTTCTTGATCTACATGAGAAGATGTTCGCCAGAATACCCCGGGGGCTCTCTTCTTCGCCGGAATACCCCTGGGCTGTCTAACCACTGCGAATCGAGTTTTTCTTTCAAGACTCATAGTGAAGAATTGACATTTATACGCTCATAATCCGTGTTAGAAAATATAAGTAATATATAAAGATTATCAGTAAACATAGAAAACGACCCACATATATAATAACAAGTAGTGGAAAATAGAAGTAATGTACATATATTCTCAGTAAACCCACGTTCTAACGTAACCTTGTAACCTTATTATTACCTATAACCTGCACATATGTTATTACAGAAAATATTTTTTTATCAAACAAACAAAAGAGTTTTGTATCATTTCATTAAGAAAATAGGCTATTATTATAGAAAATTATTAATACAAAGCAATCCCTAATCTTTATCTAAATTCCCACCTATGCTATTACAAAAAATATTCTAGATAAAATTACCTAAAGTTATACATCTAGGCCATTATATTATAAAAATAATATCAAGTGACCCCACAAATCAATACCTAAAGTAAATCAACAATAATATCAAGTGACCCCACAAATCAATACCTAAAGTAAATCAACCTCTGCACGTTTTCAAAATAGAATGAAGTAAAACCTTATAGACTTTGTTCTGCCTGCATCTATGATTACAAGAAAAATCACAAAAAACTTCTATATATACTTTAATTATCCACTTCTCACATAATTGTATAAAAATTAACAAAGGAATACTTGTCAAATACATAGCTCTAACTAAAATCTCTACTAATATAACATGCTGAAAACATGGCAAACACATACAAAAATATATATGGTACATAGGGCATAGGCAAAACTATTAATATAAATTGAAATATATATCTTTATAGACTTCTTTTAAATGGTGATTACTACAATGGGTGGAAAAATGAAGTACTTATAGGAGAACTGTGTCAAATATGAAAAAAAAGATTAAAATCATCAAATATAAGCAAAATTTGATAGGGTATGGCCCTAATAAGAGTACTTGCATACCCTAGACCACATGTTGATAGAGTCGTTGTCTAAATTATCATGGCAACACATTGATTTGCATAAAAATGAAAGAAAGTCTAAGTTCATGTGCAGATGTGTTTCTGAAGTATAGAGATCAGCAAGGAATTATTTCAAGTGATGATGTGAAAAGCTTGATGCTGTTGTACGATGCCTCACATTTGAGGATTCATGAGGAGGAAATTCTTGACAACATCAATAGTTTGACCAAGAGCTGCCTCCAATCAGTGATGGAAACAATTCTGGAACCAACTCTCCAAGAGGAGGTGCGGTGCACATTGGAGATCCCTCGATTCAGAAGGGTCGAGAGAGTGGAAGCGAGACGCTTCATCTCAGTGTATGAAAAGAATGTAGCACGAGATGACGCCCTCTTGGAGTTTGCAAAGTTGGACTACAATATCATGCAAATTACCTACTGCAAGGAGTTGAAAGAACTTACAATGTAAGGAGGCACACTGGTCAAGTATATAATAAAGATTTACCCAAATTACATACATATACAATGATATGCACTTTATTAAACATGTTTATTTGTTGATCCACACAGATGGTGGAAGGAGTTCCAGTCCCGGACAGATCTAACATTTGCACGGGATAGAATGGTAGAGACATATTTCTGGGTCATGGCAATTATTTACGAGCCTTGTTACACGTATTCACGGATATGGGTTACAAAACTTTTTATATGTGTGGCATTGTTGGATGATGTATATGACAATTATACAAGCACAGAGGAGAGCAATATCTTTACTGCGGCCATGGAAAGGTTCGCCTAGCTGGAGCTAGCTCACTGTGTAAATTCCAATAATTGTTGGCAGATGACCAAAATCTAGACGTCATACTTAAATTTATCATTTCATGAAATCAAATTATTTAGGTGGGATGCAAAGGCCACGGAACAACTCCCAACAAAACTGAGGACACTCTACCATTACTTAGTATGCACAGCTGATGAGATTGCAGAAGAATTGAAACTTCAGAATAACAACAATGCTGAATTGATCAAGAAAGTGGTAAGTATATTTGATCTTTCTTTCGCTGCTCGTACAGAGAGAGGTATTAATTTTTGTTCTCTAACAAGACGGACACGCATGCAAACCTGCCTACCTCTATAGTTTTAATTTTGACAATATTTGCTTTATTATATATCATCATAAGGCATCATTTTTCTTTTTCTTTTATCAAATACTTATATTTAACATCTTTGCATCTATCTATGAAGCTGATTGATGTCACAAAAAGCTACCATGCGGAGGTCAAATGGCGTGATGACCACTATGTCCCTAATGATGTTGGAGAGCATCTGCAGATTTCAATGCAAAGCATTGTGACTATGCAAACATTAATCTTTGTCTTCATTTCACTGGGAGCTGTGAGTACTAGGGAGGCGGTTGAGAGTGCTTTCACTTATCCAAAAATTATTAGAGGTCTCTGCATTCTCGCGCGTATTAGTAATGATATCGCATCACATGAGGTATATATCTAAACCGTGACGCTCTCCACGTATCATTAAGCTTCATAATTGTACATATCCGTCATAACTTTCCCACATGACTTGTATTCTTGAAGCGAGAACAAGCTTCGGAGCATATGGCATCAACGGTGCAAACTTGCATGAAGCAGTATGGGATTTCAGTAGAGGAAGCTATTGAAAAGCTGAGAGTAATAAATGAGGAGTCATGGATGGACATCGTCGAGGAATGCCTTTATCAGGACCAGTATCCCCTGGCGCTTTCGAAGAGGGTGGTAGCTTTTGCACAAGCTATATGTTTATTTTACCAGGGTACAGATAAATACACCATACCATCAAAACTCAAAGATACTCTAGACTCATTGTACGTCAATTTGATTTCAGTTTGACAGCATCGCATCAAGTACTGGTTCTTGGCATAACGTCGGTAAACATCGATCATATGTAAGGGATATTTACGTTGGTGATTCCAAATAATGTGAGAGGTCCTGTTCCTCTTACCATGTATATGTCATCTGGTTGAAAACATGGCTGTCACTCTCTCAGCTCGTTGCTTCATATCAATATCAACATATATAGATATAGTTGGCAAATTCAGCTGTCTATTATTGCTTGTTTTATTTTCTTGAAAGTAGCATACTTATTAGATTGATTAGCCTCAAAGCATACCTATTCACTATTATCCAGAAGGTTCCTAGAGGTGGTTGTAGATGCTTTTAAGAGTACCTGTTCGTCCCTAGAAATTGATTTTTGACTAAATTGCATACCGTAGGTACTTAAACTATTGGGTGGTTTCTAGACGGGTACTTCAATTAAAAAACGTAACAGCTAGGAACTTAAACGGTGGTTCCCAGATAGGTACTCTAACTAAAAGACGCAACAACTAGGTACTTAAACTATTGGTGGTTCCCAGGTATGTACTCTAATCATAAATTCTATCAAGACATAACGAGATAAATTAATTAAGTATAATTAATCCATCATTAGCACATATTTACTGTAGCATGTTATTATCAAATTATGGACTAATTAGTCTTAAAAAATTTGTCTCACAAAAGCCGGCTGATAACCAATGGTCACAGGGACAACTGAACTCATGATTTGACAATATCATGCTATAGTAAACATATGCTAATGATAGATTAATCTATACCTCTATACCTAATACTTAAAAGGCAAGGGTTTCTCTCCCCTGAAATTTTGTCCGGCCCATTCAATTAAGCCCAATTGTCCCACACTCCCACACTTATCTATAGTCTGAATACTCACTGGTGGCACGCTCGCATTACCTAATACTTAAAAGGTAAGAGTTTCTTTCCCCTGAAATTTCCTGGCCCATTCAATTAAGCCCAACTGTCCCACACTCCCACACTTATCTATAGTCTGAATACTCACTGGTGGCCCGCTCGCGTTCAACTGGCTCACGGCCCAATACTCACTGGCGGGTGGCAGCTCGCTCGCGGCCCAACTTCGTGCCACGTCCAGCCCAATCTAGCAACAGGGTGAACAGGTGACAAAATACCTGCAGGATAAATAAGAGCAGCTATGGTATTTTGATCCCTGGCCACCAAGTTTAGAGAGCTCATAACATACCACCCCACCATACAAGTTTTGTTGATGTTTTGTAATACCTCTTTTTATTTATCATTGTGCCTGAGCTAAGAGCCCAAGGGCAAATCTAGACAATCCAACATATAATATATCACCAAAGAACTTGGCCTTACGGACTCTATGATGTCGCTAAAAAAATGAAAAATAAAATAGAAAAAACATCCTAGAATCATATTCATTGCTGGAAAGAAATATAAAAGCAACATAAAACATGGAAAAATATAAGAAATGCCATTGGAAAAAAGCGGAAGCTGCTGAAAAAGAACTAAATACAAATTAAAACCTGAAACCGAGACATGCCACTTGTCCATTTAATGGCCATGGTCCTTTAATAAAGAGGCAAAATTTCCCTCCACCTATTCTTAGGTTTGTCTCTCTGTTAACTACACGGGTAACTTGTGCCTAGCGTGATACGGAGTCGGATTCCAAAATGTATTGGATCGTGTATGTGACTCGGACTCATAAGCTATGCTCACATGTGTCGTCTACTCTCTTCCGATCTCGATACGTTATCCGTCTTCCCTGCGTATATGAATGTCCGTATCCTCTACTACCTGCCATCTATTAAATATCAATTTTATTTTGTATTTGACTCATGGGATATTTTTAACCAAGCCCCGGTCGTCGTTTTCTTTCTTCCTCCGACGTTCCTTTGCCGCGGTCTCCTTCATCATCATCGTGCCATTGGTCATCGTCTAGGCGCAGGATCATCACCGCCATGAAGGAAGAATCGCCGCGCCATTGATCTTCTCTGTTCTTGTGTTTAGTGGTTTTCCTGTTCATAGGGCTTGCATGTTATTGCCACCCCCGGAATTCGCCATGTGCTCTCTTGGTGCCACGCCGTAGAACCTCTCAGTACACCAGGAGTCGGTGGTGGACCATAGATATCGGCAGCACATGACAACCATATATGTGGCCACCAAATAACTCTAAGAAACCAATGACTAAATAATTATTTGTTGTATTCTTTGTTGACGGTCATTAATGTCAATTATAAACCATCAATTATCATCAAACGTGACATGAAATGAACCACAAAGCATAGGTATAGGTTTTTGATCTAACGAGTTCCACGAGTTTTGGTGAATCTATGTTTCTGTAGGTACATACTGGAAAAGCTATCAAAGTTGACATATATAACAGTATAAAAGTATCTCAAATGATGGATTAGAATGCACCATTGCGATGGGCTCGTCGAGAATCGAAACGGACATATCATTTGCTATATTCGGACTCCCGGACGAAAAGATATCGCACCTGCAAGCGGCACCTACACAGGAAGGATCTAGAAGACACCAGAAACCAGCCCGCGGAAGGTGGGCCCATATGTCATAGGGGGAGACCGGCCGGTCCCACCCCTAGACCGGCCGGTCTGTGATTTTGGCCATTTTGGCCTAGTTTTGGCCCACGGGTTCCACCGCCTTTGAGAAAGAATCTCAGCCGCCCGCCGATGTCGGTTTGATCCAAGGGCTCACGTTAATCGCTCGGGTCTATAAAAGCAGCCCCAGACCCCAGGGGGGAGACATCCCCTAAAACCCTAATTTACTATTCATTGGGATCCATTCGAGAGGCGTCCCTTTGAGGATCATACTTTCATGGAGATCAACACACCAGGGAGATTTGGTTCCGGTCCACGACTTAAGTTTCTTCTACTCAGTTCTGTTGCCTTTCTAAACATCCGATCAAGGGGTATGGACGGTCCGTGTTTTCTCCAAGCATCGTAAAAATCACTTTTTGGATACATTGATTTTATTATATTTTTAGACAGTACATTTAGGTGAATAGAAAAACTATGTATATAGAAAAGTCATAACAACTAATAGTTTGGAACAGAGGGAGTAAACTTTACACTCGTTAAGTCGATGGTGATAGGTCATACTCATAATTTTGATTGCCGTTGGGTCCAATTTTGATAGTGATGCTCTGGGTTTATGTCACATGTACACCATGTATGACATGGAAACAGGGGTCAATTGAGTGTAAAGGCCTAGAAAAAGAGAGAAACGACGGCGTGGGCCACGACCACCCAAACCCTAGGGGGGAGGCGCCACACGTCGCCATCGCCAGGGGCGCCGTCCTTCCTGCGGGTCCACCTCCGCGTGCGCTTATCTTAATTAATATTTATAAAGATATTTTTAGATGTTAGGGAATTTGTAACAAGGAAGGATCTAGTCATTATCTTAATTAGTATTTATTAAAGATATTTTTAGATGTTAGGGAATTTGTAATAAGGAAGGGTCTGGTCGATAAGGTTCCTTATCATTTAGAGTCCAATCAGAACTATAAATATTAGAAGACTGCAATCGGATCTATTAAAAAGTAATTGGGCAAGTCCCTTTATTCCTCTCTGTCTCTCACTTGCTCGCACCTCCTCCCCTCCCCAGCCCTATGCGCCGCCCCCCCAAGGGCCACTACCGCACCGCCACCGCCATGCCACCGCCCTCTACGCTGGCGCGCCCCCCCCCGTCTTCTCCTTCCTCCTCTAATCCACTAGCTCCAATCCACCCTACCCGCCGTGTGTGTTACAACTGGTATCAGAGATTCAGATCAAATCCAGCATGGATGCCGACACAATCAAGAAACTCTTTGCCGACTTTGAGGGATCTGTCCTCACCAAGATCGATAACATCACCGAACAACTCAGTGACCTCGGCAATCGCCTCTCTGTTCCAAAGATGGGGCAATCTGCTAACGCCATGAGGGAGAGCTTGGAGCAAACGAGGAAGAGCATGGCGATAGCTTTGGAGGCGGCCACCAAGAACAGGATGGTGGAGGCTGCCCGCGAATACATCTAGGACCAGGTAAAAAATCCTACTCATCTAGTATGTCTAAATTGGCTGTTGAATTAGAGAACAAATTGTTGCTCGACATCAACATCAAACCCAAGGAGGAACCAATGACATCGCAAGTACCCAATGCCTTCCAAGTATTGGAGATCCACCCACACAAATTATCATTTGCAATATATGATGGGAAGGATGATCAACTATCATGGATGAATCGGTGTGAGTAGTTTTTCAAAGGGCAGCATGCTCCAGACAACCAGAAAACATGGTATGCATCTTATCAACTAACTGGAGCTACACGACAGTGGTATATGAGGCTATCTCAAGGACATGATGATATGAGTTGGGTGTACTTTGCCAAATGTGTTAATGAGAGATTTGGACCGCCAACTCGTCGCAATCCATTGGAAGAATTAGCAGCACTCAGAAAAATAGGCTATGTCAATGAGTACATAGAACATTTCCTAGAATTGATAGCTCGTGTGGGGCACCTTGATGAATTACAGTAAGTTAATATATTCACAGCAGGATTGCTTGAGCCGCTGAAAACAGATGTTGAGTTACTAAACCCGTAGGACATGGAAACAACAATGTCTCTTGTATGTTCCTATGAACGTCGATTAGTAGTGATGGCAGATGCAAATAAAATCTACGACATCCAAACAGGGCTGCCTTCCACCCCACGCTCGTCAACTACAACGGCAGCTACAACAACAGTAACTACACCGCCAGTGGCAACTCCAGCAGCAGATCCTCAAGCACCCTTCAAACGGCTAACATTGAATGAGATGGCGACTCGGCGGCAAGCTGGCCTCTGCTTCAACTGTGACAAACCATTCTCTCGTGGCCATAAGTGTAAGATGCTATTTGAAATTACAGTCGTTAATGATTTTATAGTAGAGGATACCCAGGAAAGTATGATGATGATGATTGGGCAACCGTATTCTAGGGTACATGGCGCCTCGTCAATGTACCTGCAAGCAATGAAACAGGACACGTGTGATAGCACTAGTCGATTCGGGGGCTACACACAACATAATTGATATCAATGTGGCTAGAGCCATAGGACTCAACGAGCAGCGTATTGACACAACTATATTAGTGGGCAGTGGAAACGAGGTACCATGTCAATGTGCATCTTGTAATGTTCCTTTGAGAATTGCTAGTGATATCTTTAATACTAATGCATTCCTGATGGACATTGGTAATGACATCGATATCATCCTGGGAGCTCCATGGTTAGCGGAACTTGGTAGAATCACATAGGATTTCACAGATTTGGAGCTTCGCTATATAAAGGATGGGCGTTCTCGATTGCTTAGCGCCAACATCGGACTTAGCCAACCATTCGAGCATTGCCAGCTCCTCCACCAATGGTACGCACACACCCTCCCCTAGAATCAACAGAATGTCCAATAAACAAATCCATGTGAGCACGGCAACCCAAAGCTTTGGATTTCATCATTAATAGCGAAGCTCCAATCTTCGCTAGTATGTGGCATGCCATCAGATAGCAGCATATACTTAGACAAATGTATATAGCCATTCAAGCAGGGTAGCAGTTAGCCATGTGGTCAGTGGAAGGAGGTCTGATTTTCTATGATCATCATCTCTATCTTCCAGATGCTTCAACACTATTACAGAATTTGCTTCAGGAACTTAAAAAAGAATACACAATAGACTAAACTATTAGCCTTGAGAATTCATCAAGGGCCTATGGAGGGAGCCACCATTATGCCATCACATATTCTTTTGGGCTCCACATGGAAGTTGGGATACCCGGTACCTCGAGCATCAGTCGTGTTCATCGATAATGACAGCCATATCATTACTCAGGTACACAACGTTGAGATTGGAGTCATACCAAATTTGATTCTTCAAGCTCTATCACTAGGAGCATCAGATTTGGGCATGTTTGGCAACATGATTGACCTCATCACAATACCTCCGACACTTACAACATCGACGATCTAGCGAGTCATACTAGCTCTTATGGACACAACAACAAACAATATACCTCAAATCTTCCATCAACCTCCACGGGTAATGGCTAATTTAGTATAGATACAACGATACACTTGGCTCTTCTTCCCCCGATACCCGCTACCTCCTACTTCATTTTTGGATACATTGGTACACTGCAATACTGCTTTAAGTTCAAAACGGAATTTAGACAATGACAAGAATGGAACTTACTGCATCAATGGTACAATGACTTGTTTTTTTGAAGAAGTCAGAGTTGGAGCACCAACACCTGAAGGGACCAACACATGGCTTGCACTTCGACGCGAAGACGCGTCGAGCAGAGAAGAGGGGAGTTCTATTACACGTATGCCACCCATGACATGGAAACAAGGGTCAATTGGACCTAAACGCCCAGAAAAAGAGAGAAATGACAGCGTGGGCCGCGACCACCCCAAACCCTAGAGGGGAGGCGCTGCACACTGCCGTCGCCAGGGGCGCAGCAGGAGGCGCCATCCTCCCCGCGGGCTCACTTTTGTGTGCAGTTATGTTAAGTAGTATTTATTAAAGATATTTTCAGATATTAGGGAATTTGTAACAAGGAAAGATCCGGTCGATAAGGTTCCTTGTCTTTTAGAGTTCAATCGGGACTATAAATATTAGGAGATTGTAGTCGGATCTATTAACAAGTAATTGGGCAAGTCCCTTTATTTCTCTCTCTCTCACTCGTGCCTCCTCCCGTCCCCAGTCCTCTGTGCCACCGTCCCCAAGGGCCGCTGCCGCCAACCGCCGCTCCTGCGTGGGCGCGTGCCCCTCTCCATCTCCTCCTTCCTCCTCCAATCCACTAGTCCCAATCCATCCTACCCGGTGTGTGTTACAGTTTATATCGGACAGTAATCTACAAATTTGTACCAGTCATCAATGCATCCATCTCATCAATCTCAAATTTTAATTCATAGTAACTATATTACAGTATGATAAACTGAAAATATATATTATAGAAACTATCTTGTGTAATAATATACAAAGTAATGCTAATATTTTATGCCATCAAGGAAAATGTTACTTTAGGACAAGCTTGTTACAGATTTGGGTCGTACGTACGAGTCGTGGCCTTTTAGAACACGTACGGGAACTCATCGTGAACAAAAAAGAAGCTGCAGCTAGCTTCCTAGTCGGACTGAGAGTCCTATCCCGAGCGTAATACTAGTTCTAGTCTACTACGTGATGCACATCTTCTTTTTAAGCTTCACGCGTGCAACCAGAGACGTTCTTAATTGGGCATTTGGCAACACAGAGATCACATTAGAGGATTAGCCATGGGGAAACGGAGAAGCGAGCACGGCCGGCCGCCGCACCTGCAGCCATGCGCCGACGGCGGCGGCGGCGTCACCAAGCAGAAGAAGAGCGTGTGCTACTACTACGACCCGCGCATCTCCTATGCTGACTACGGCGAGACGCACGACATGGTGCCCCACCGTGTCACCATGACGCACGCCCTCATCAAGGCCTACGGCCTGCTCGACGACATGGACCGCCTCCGCGTCGCGCCGGCCACCGAGGAAGACCTCGAGCTCGCCCACGATCCAGAGTTCATCAGATTCCTCCGCGACCTCACGCCGGCAGACTAGAACAATCACGGCGCTGAGAGCGCGATCCGTACAAAAGCCAAGAACTACAAGCTCGGCGAGGTCTGGAGCGAGGTCACCCACTGCATCACCAACGACAACCCCGTCATCGAGAACCTCTGGGACTACTGCCGGTGCTACGCCGGCGGGTCGCTGGCGGCGGCGCGCGCCCTCGCCAGCGGCAGGTACGAGATCGCCATCAACTGGTCCGGCGGCATGCACCATGCGTGCGCGGAGGAGGCCCGGGGCTTCTGCTACGTGAACGACATCGTGGTTGCCATCAGAGCGCTCCTCGACGACGGCGGACGACGACGCTTCAGGCGGGTGCTGTACCTGGACATCGACGCGCACCACGGCGACGGCGTGTCGTTCGCGGAAGACAGCCGGGTGCTGACGCTGTCGTTCCACCAGTTCGACGGCAAATTATTCTTCCCGGTGATCACCGGAGATGCCGTGGACATCAGCGACGACGGCGTGTGCCCCACTCTCATCAATGTACCACTGTCGAAGGGCACCGGTGACGGGCGGTACCACCAGCTGTTCGGGCCGATCGTGGACAGGGTGATGGACGTGTTCCAGCCGGACGCCGTCGTGATGCAGTGCGGCGCCGACTCGCTCGCCGACGACCGGGTCGCCGGCATGCGCATGTCCGTGCGTGGACACGCCAAGTGCGTCCGCATCGTCAAGGGCTACGGCTTGCCGCTGCTCCTGCTGGGCGGCGGCGGCTACACCATTAACCATGTCGCCTCCTGCTGGTGCTACGAGACGGCGGTCGCCGTTGGCAAGGAGATCCCGGACGACATACCGCAGCACGGGTACCGGCACTACTACGAGAAGCAGGGGTACAAGACCCATTACCGCAAGGAGGAAAGCAGCAGCGACGGGAAGAAGATGAGGTCTAAGGACAAAACAACAATGGAGAAAGTCATGAAGCACCTGGATCGCCTGTCGTTGGAGCTAATGGCAAAGCCGAGGCCGAGCGAGCAGCTCGACGAGGAGGAGCCGCCCCACGCTCCACCACACGGCGACGGTGACGACGACGATGCACTCGTGGACCGTTCGCCATGGGAGGAAGACGCCGTGGAGAGGCTGCATCGGCTCTGCGGCGAGAAGATGCTCCACGAGTTGTTCGCCGGACTGGGCAGGAAACATCCCAAGCGCTTGAGCTGAAATAATGCTGAGCGCTGGAATCCTACTGTATTTGTTGATTCTTCACACCGCTAGCAATTAATTTCTTGTTACCCCTATGTCGTGTTGTGACACATTATTATATCGCACTTCTTCACCCAAAAGGTTACCACAGGCTAAAGCCATAATATTGGTATATTTTCAGTTGGTTTTAATACAACTTGGTCGTAGACTTTTTTCTTAGAGAAAATTCAATGGTTCAAAGTCAATAAAAAATCCACTAAACGGATGGATGCAACAAAAGAAAAAAAATCTTAAATAAATAAATCCAATGGAAGGCGCAGAAAAAATAGCGGCAACTGAAGTGCTCTAGACAGAAGAAATCTAAAATCAACAAATTCGATGGAAGGGAAAAAATTAATAGAAACTGAAGTGCACCCAAAGGGATTGTGGAAAGAAAATCAATATTTATTAGACCTAAACTGAATGGGATACGGAAAAGAGGATCGGCAAACCTGGACAAAAAATCTGAACGTGAAAGGGTCAAAATAAAATATGAAAGTATTAGGCAGGTCCTATGTATTAGGCAGGTCTTATGTAATTAGCACCCTGCCATGTATACGGATTATATTCCTTGTATAACCCAGCCACATTGGCTATATATATAAAGGTCACCCCCACATTAGGGTGTGGGGTGTTTCCCCTAATCTCTGTCATTCTACATGGTATCATTCGCAAGTTACATCCTAACCCTCTCCGCTTCCGCCTTCCCTCCCCCATGCGCGATCGCGTGCCCCTTCTCTTTTTTCATGACGCCGCCCCCCCTCCCGCCGCGTGATTTCCTCACGCTGTGCCCACCCTCCCTGGCTGCTCGCACCATCTCTCCTCCTCACCACCGATGGCCACCATCCCTGTCTCTGCCTCTGCCACCATGCCGGCCACCGGTGATGGCATTCTTCCCGCCAGCGGCGTGCCCACCATCGGTGCCATGGGCAGCGACCTTGCCCCCCCCCCCTCCCTCCAGTCGTGGCTCATCCCTATGCCATGGTCAACATCAAAGCCCATGTTCCGATCACGTTGGGTCTCCAATCCAACTACTCAAGTGGACATTCTTCTTCAAGTATTTGTGCGGCAAATTCGGCCTTCGCTCGCACATTGACGGCTCTGCTCCTCCTCAGCCGGACGACCCCCATTGGGATGCCGCTGAGTGCTGCGTCCGCGGCTGGCTCTCCGGCTCCATCGACGACTCTGTCCTCGACCTCGCCATGGACGACGTTGATCCAACCACCCGCGGATCTGTGGGTGGCCATCGACGGCATCTTCCATGCCAGCCGAGAGCCGCATGCCATCTTCCTCCTCAACGAGTTCCACTCCATGGTCCAAGGCAATTCCACCGTCTTGGCCTACTGTCAGAGCCTCAAAACGAAGGCCGCTGCTGTTGGGGGAAAAGTTCCAAGATAGGCACCCTACAGCCCCCATGATCGGCGAAAGGACGTTCGCACGGCGAAATGTATTTCGCCTTTTTCGATAGCAGCCTCGCCCCGTTGAGGAAGGAAGCGGCATGGCACCTGTTGTTCTCGATCGACAACCGTTTCGACTGCGCGAGAGTGGTTTCGATAGGCAAAACGACTTTCGCATTTCTAGGCCGAGCCGGTGGAATGAGGCACTCTGCAAGCTTGGGCCCACATGGTGGGCAGAGGGGAGCAGGTATGTGGGGGTGTGAGGATCACGATATTGCCCTTCCCTGATTGAGGGGACCACAGGGCTGTCAGTGCCAGTCAGTGAAACAGGGGCAAGAACGGGATTCAAGCAAGGCACCTTCCTCCCCCACCTATAAATACGACCTGTAATCCTCCTGTAATCCTGGTGAAAGGGGGAGAAGAAATGGAGAGGATTTCGCTCTGGCAGTTCTTTACTCGCTAAACCAACAGTGGCGCGCACTGTGGTCGGCCCATTGCGACCATGGCTCCGAGGAAGACTACCGCGAAACCCACGGGGGACACTAACGAAGCAACAAAGGCCCTGATGGGCGCAGGCGAAAAGCAAGTAGAAAAGCCCGCACCCGTCGGAGCCCCCGATGGTGCAGAAAAAGTCCTAGCCGGCGGAGCTTCCGACGGCGCAGAGAGAGCAGCAACCGGTGAACAACCAGTCGATGTGTTACTCGCTGTCCCAAACGAGAAGGAAGCAACCCCAGAAGGACATGTGAGCGAGGAGGCATCCGAAGAGAATTTAGAAGAGGAAGTGGTCGATCAAGCCCGCAAGCTAAGAAAACTCGACAAGTACGTCAGCGAGATCGAAGCGCTAGAATTTCAACGACAATAGTTGTTGCAGCAAGCCACAACGCGAGCAAGGGTAGACGAAACAGACCTCGCCTTGACCAGAGCAAAGGCTCACAAGCAGAAGCTTCTCAGGGAAATCCAGCAGTTACAAAAGCATGGCACAATCCGCACAAGCGATAAGGATACAATCCTCATCAACAGTGACCAGGAGAAAGAATTCGACGGGTTCGATTCAACCTCGCCACTGAGTAAGGAGTTGCAGTTGCACCCCTGGCCGCCAAATTACAAGCGCATGGTGCCGGCTTTTGATGGAAAGACTGATCCGAAGAAATTTTTAGCCAACTACGAAACCACGATATACTCCGCAGGAGGCGATGCGCGCACTTTGGCAAAATCCCTTATCCTTTCGGTGAAAGATATCGCAAGCGGGTGGTACAATTCGCTAAAACCTCTTTCGATAAAATCATGGCCGCAGCTGAAAAATGATCTGCTGGCAAACTTCCAAGGAATTCGCTTGAAGACCAAAACAACAAGAGATGTTCTAAACTGCGTTCAAAAGGAGGGAGAGTCCCTTGTTGAATACCTAGAAAGGTTCATCCAGATCAAGGCGCAAGAACCCAGTATACAAGATGAAACCGTCATCGCTGCCGTAACGGAGGGCCTCGCAATAGGTCAATGCGCGGCACATCTGGCTCGTGATCCGCCCAAAACCGTACAGGAGTTATTCGACACAATGAGACGCTTCGCACGTTCTAAAGAGGACTTCAGGCGAAGAAGAGAGCAAGCGTGAACTTCAAGACCACCACTGAAGAATCAAAGGCAAAATTACATAGATCAGAGAAACAAGTAGCCTCGATCAATCTACAATATGCACAGGAAATGGAGCAAGACCGCACACACCTTTAGCAAAACCAATCAAATTTGAGAGGAGGCGGATATTTCGGCAACACCCAATGTGGAGGAAGGTCAGATGGACGCGGCAGAGGCGGACGAGGAGCTCCAGGAAGGGGCAAGACACAAAGGCCGCCTTTTTGCCTTTTCTGTGGCGAAAACATGGGCCACACAACCAAGGAATGCAAATATGGGAAGATGGCCAAGGAGCAGAAGGAGTGCGATGACGCAGCAATCCGCGGCGAACAGGCCAAGCATGTGTTTCATAACCTGGCCACCAATTACCAACACCAGCCGTCAGAATCAACGCCTTCATTTTCGATGGGATACGCCGCCCACAGCCCCCTAGCATGGCAATTCGCACACCCCCAGGCACTTCACTTCTCTGCCAGTCCCAGCTCTTCGGCCATAACACCTCCGGCCCAGCAGAATGGTCAAGGAAATAGTAACACAGCATCAAACACAATGGACGGGTCGAGGGAGCTGCAGATCATGAACACGGTCTTACCAACCAAAGGTCACATCTTCACAATAACGGGAGGTTCGAATCAAGAACATCACAGCAAAAGGGCGAAAAAAGATTATGAATGACGAGTTCTAACAATAACACCGAGAGCACCACTCAACCGGTCGGCATGGGCATCTCTCCCAATCCTATTCGATGAAGCCAATTTCCAACTTCGGGATTTCCCGCACACCAATGCCTTCGTTATCACGGCAAATGTCGCCGGATTCACTTTACACAATATATTGGTGGACAATGGCAGTTCGGCAGACATATTATTCACAAAACCATTTGAAGCTATGTGTTTTGAAAAAAGAACAGTGGAACCAGCAGGAAATCCCCTTTATGGCTTCAGCGGCAAAAAAGTCAACGCCATTGGAAAGAAACAAATTCCAGTGTTGTTTGACGAAGGCAACCGGTGCGCATCGAAAATATCACGTTCGACGTGGTCAATATTGAGTACCCGTACACTGCAATTTTCGGAAGAGGCGTCATAAACAAATTCGACATAGCAATAAGGCAAAGTTACCTATGCATGAAGATGCCATCACCCTTCGGCATAATCACCGTGCACGTAGATCAGATAGCAGCAAGGCGTATAGAAGGCAAACCCACACCCGGATACAGTATAATCAACGAGGTGACAGGTTCGACGGAAGCGTGGGAAGCAGTGGACAGGGACACAAAGCGAGCTAGGCCGGCCGACAAAACATGACAAAGTAAAGATCAACCTATCGCCTGTCAAAACAGATAAAACGGCTTACATCGGTTCAAACCTTAGTCCGATAGAAGCAAAAAGCTTAACCGAGTTCCTCAAAAAAAATAGCGAAGTATTCGCCTGGTTGGCCAATGACCTCAAGGGGGTAAAACGTGACCTCGCCCAGCACAACTTGAACGTCAGCCCTGAGGCCAAACCACGAAAACAAAGATTGAGGAAAATGTCAGACGAAAGGGCAGAGGGTGCAAAACAGGAAGTACAAAGACTTCTCGACGCTGGGGTTATAAGGCCTGTGCGATATCCCAAATGGCTAGCGAATGTAGTAATGGTCAGAAAAAGCAACGGAAAACGGTGAATGTGTGTTGACTTCACTGATCTCAACAAGGCCTATCCAAAGGACCCTTTCCTATTACCGTGAATAGACACTCTGGTTGATGTCGCAGCCGGATCAGAAATGCTGAGTTTGTTGGATTGTTTCTCGAGATACCATCAAATCTGGATGAACACCGAAGACAAGGAGAAAACAAGCTTCATAACCCTAGGGGGACATATTGCTTTCGGAGAATACCGAAAGGTTCCAGAAATTCCGGAGCCACTTTCTCGCGAATGACAACTCAAGTGTTCAAAGATTAGAAGGGTAAAAACCTAGTCACATATGTCGACGATATAGTGGTAGTAAGTAAAAAGAAGGACTCCCATATAGCCGACCTAGAAGAAACCTTCGCCAACTTAAGGACAAGTGGACTCAAGCTAAACCCAGAGAAGTGCATCTTCGGTATAAAGAGCGGAAAAATGTTGGGTTGCCTCGTCTCCAGTAGAGGGATCGAGGCAAACCCTAAGAAAATAGCAGCAATTGTCAATATGCAGCCAGCATCAAGCAGAAAACAGGTCCAACAACTCACCGAAAGACTCGCAGCTCTAAACAGGTTCATCTCGCGCTCTGCGGAAAAAAAGGACTACCATTTTTTAGGGTCTTGAGAGAATCAGACATATTTGAATGGGGGCCTCAGTAGCAGCAGGCATTCGAAGATTTGAAGGCATATCTGACGAAAATGACTACCCTGACCACACCAACTCTGAAGGCAATTCTCTTGCTATACCTCGCAGCATCTCCTACGGCAGTCAGCGCAGTCCTCGTCGAAGAAAGGGAGCACGAAGGCAGGCTTCGGTAGTTCCCCATTTATTTCATCTCAGAGGCGCTTGCTGGAGCAAAGTTATATTACTCTGAACTCGAGAAAATTGCGTACACAGTGGTCATGGCTTCAAGAAAACTCAAACCGTACTTCCAGTCCCACAAGATCAAGGTTTTATCCTCTCAACCGCTGGAAGTGCTCTTCAAGAACACAGAAGCAATAGGATGAATAGCGAAATGGGCAGCAAAGCTCAACGAGTTCATCATTGACTTCGAACATCGATCGGCAATCAAATCTCAAGCCCTGGCAGATTTCATCGCCGATTGGACTCCAGCCGCAGACAACACAACCCTGCAATTCGAAGAACCCACGTGGACTGTACACTGCGACGGGGCATAGGGTTCATCTGGAGCAGGGATCGCAGCGATTTTATTGCCACCGGCCGGACCAAAGTTACGCTATGCTGCTAGGCTGAAGTTCATGTCGACAAACAATATCGCCGAATATGAGGCCGTGATGCTATCTGTTCGCAAGCTCAGAGCCCTAGGGGCACGCCGATGCATCATCAAGACAGACTCTATGGTTGTCACAGGTCAAATCGAAAAAACCTTTTCAGCAAGGGAACCGGAACTGACCAAGTTCTTGGCAGTCGTCAGAGAAATGGAAAGACACTTCATCGGCTTCACGGTCAGGCACATACCAAGAAGCGAAAACACAGAAGCCGATGAGTTAGCAAAGTCAGCTGCCCAAGGAAAGGACCTACCGTCCGACGTATTCTATCAGACTCTAACCATTCAGTCCATTAAAGAAGAAGAGGAAAACCCCAAAACCATCCATGCGATCACCAACGAAGATTGGAGGGCACCAATTTTCGCTTTCATCAACGGAACATTCGAACCATCAAACAAACAAGGGACAGAGCGGTGGGTAGCAAGAACCCGTCTTTACTCAATCATCGCAGGAGAACTTTACAAGTCTGGCATCCTTTCACCAATGTTGAAATGCATAAGCCGATAGGAAGGTATTAAGCTTCTGGGCGAAATTCATTCCGGGTCTTGTGGAGCCCACAGGGGCCCGCATGAAATAGCGCACAGAGCAATGAGGCAGGGTTTCTACTGGCCGACAACAGCCGAAGATGCTAAAGAGCTGGTTCGAAAATGCGAGAACTGTCAGATGTTCGCCAAACACTAGGGCAGACCAGCGAATGCAACCAAATCAATCATACCCACGTGGCTGCTACAAAGATGGGGCATTGACATTGTGGGACCACTGCCAGCAGCACCCGGGAACGTCCGATTCGCAGCGGTAGCCTTGGAATACTTCACCAAATGGGTCAAAGCAAAACCTCTTGCCAGGATAACTTCCGGCATGTTGATCAACATCGTATGGCAAAGAATAGTCTATCGTTTCGGAGTACCGTCCAAGATCACAGTCGATAACGGCAAGCAATTCGATTCCACCGAATTCAGAGCTTTCTGTGAGGAGTTAGCCATCCAGATAAATTTCGCATCAGTATACCACCCGGCATCAAATGGAGCAGTAGAAAGAGCGAATGGGTTGATATTTGAGTCAGTCACCAAGGCGCTCTTCGAAGCAAAAAAAGGAAAATGGGCTCAGCAACTGACAACGGTAGTATGGGGCCACAACATTTCTCAGTCAAGAGCAACAGGCTTCACCCCTTTCCGCCTGCTTTTCGGTGACGAGGCGGTCACCCTAGAGGAACTCAAGTTGGGATCTTTTCGAACACTGGTAGCAGCAAACACGCCTGTAAGCAGGTACGTGGAATTAGAAACTATCGAAGAAACCAGGTTGAAGGCGGCTAACAATCTCGACATGTATCATGCCGAAACAAAGAGCTGGAGAGACAAGAAGGTGCTGTGGACATAGATAAGGCCAGGCGACCTCGTCCTCGTCAGGCACAACAACAAGCAGCGGAAGCTCCAGCCGTAGTGGTATGGACCATTCATCGTCGCGAGTAGCCCATGTCAAGGTGTGTTCCGGCTCCGGGCGGAAGATGGCACGGAGACTTCACCACTTACAGCGCCGACAACCTTCATCGCTTCTACCCTTGAGCCACGGCTCTGTAATTTTTCTTTCTTGAAATTTAATGATAGTAATATTTTGTGAAAACTCAACATCACCGAACATGAGAAAACGTTTTTCGAAAAAGTACCTCGACGCAATTTAATATCGAAAAAATATAATGTTGGGTTGCTAAATCCAAAATCGCAAACCCATAATATACGAAAGGAAAGGAGCATACTCGAAGAAGACCTAAGGGTCAGGATTTCCTAGTTTTGTTAAGAATGACTAGGGTTTTCCAAACAAAATGGTGCGAACGCATGAGCACATCGCGCGAATCACCACCACACCTAAGGGTGTTGACCAGATTAGGATCACAATGCCAGCGCCCGAGCACATCGCACGGATAGGCAGCCACCATCTAAGGATGTCAACAAACAACACTAGCACCAGGCTATAGCCACCAGGCCCAAAGGCATGCCCATAAAAGCCATGTGACAGGCACGGAAAGAAAAGCGCAATCAAAGCGTATCGACCCCATGTGATGAGCTTAGGAAAAACATAACTGTGGCGCATCTATCACAATAAAAGAAGCAGATATCGCAACCATCAAATCAAGAAACACAACCACCCTATTAAACAGCGCCCGCCCGCTTCACAGGCACTATAAAAAGGTCACCGCGGGCTCAGGCTCCTACAAGCCAAAACCAAAATGTAGTCCTCACTACAATCAATAGTTTTTAGGCCTGGAAGGCATCAGGGAAGGGCGAAAAGTCCAACCAGAGTAGTTCGCGTGCACCATCCAAGTAGGAAGCTCAAACTGAAAAAGAAAGGCCGCCAAAAAATCAATAGCCTCGACCACTGCGGGCAAGTTCGCAGCAAGGCGATGCATCAGAGCATGGAACTATACTAACAGCCGCACCGCCTCGCATTCTGTTCGAGCCACCTCGCATACTGTTCGAGCCAAGTAGACAGGCACTCTTAGGTATACTGGCAGAAATTGAGCAGCTAGATCATCCTAAGCCAGCGGCAACTGTCCAACGCTTAGATCCACTGGCAGACTTTGGGAAATCAAAATACCCAGATCAAGCGCCACCTGTTCGACTAGGCGAAGCCAAAGAGGCAACTCCAGATCTATGGCAGATGTTGCAACGGAGAAGGCACGGGCGCGAAGAAGTAGCCACAGTCAAACATTGTACAAATACCCAAATAATGAAAATTATGACTTCGCAAACGACGGAAATGTATTCGTTACAACGAACTCGTCTTCGCATATGAGCATTTTTCCCATCGAAAAACGAGGGAGCCTTTTTAACCACAAGGAAATAGACAATCGCATAGCCGAAAAGGCATATTCATTTCCCACTCGAACATCCCCTCTGTGCTAAGGGGGGAGGGAGCCTTTCTAACAAAGGTTAGCCCAGAGGGGCTGGTCTCCTTTCGCACAAGCAAACATATATTCGCTAAAACCTCAGAATTCAAGGGGGCCGTTCAAGAGATGACGGTCCAGAGGGGCTGACCCCTCTGCCAAAGTAAATCAACATGGTTCAAGGGAGACGACATGTCTTCGATGAGACGAAAAGCAAATCTATCAATATCCAAAACTTCGTTCCCCATTAAAAACAAGTCTATCGATATCTGAAGTACTCACGACATTGGCTTTGCCCGCGATAACGGAAACATTGGCACACAAACGAAAAAGACGCTACACGGAAGCTAAACCAAATAACACAAAGTGCCCTACAAATCGGGGTTACAAAAATAATTGAAGCAACGTTCCTCCAGTGGAATGAAGAAATCCTCCGGCTCTTCTTTCGGCACAACCAAGGGAAGAGCGATGGCACGCTGCTATTTCCGATCGTCCAATCTAGAAGAGTCAAAATCTCAATAGAAATCTCGTAGCGCCTGCGAAGTCACGAGATTATGGCGAAGACGCGACTGGATAAAGCGGCCCAACAAACACCCAATGTGCCGCTGCCGGTACTCGTACCAAGAACCACCGCCAAGCACAAAGTTACCATAGTGAATAGTTAAAGGGTAAACCTCCTCCGGATGGCCAGGCCCCACTACAGGATCCTGCGCCACCGATAAGTCGACAAATAAGTTCAAGTATTACAAACTATGGCTCACAACCCGAGCCAAGCTAGGTCCAAATAAATCTTCAGGCGTCTGGAGCCGGGCTTCTCACCGCTGCCTCGTCGGGCACCTCCATCGCAGGGGCACCTTCGGTCGAACATGGGGGCGCGGCGTCACCAGAAGTACTCCCTTCACGAGCATCTCGTGCGGCGAGGTAGGCCTTCACCTTCTCTTTGATGAACGCTTGCTCCTCAGGAGTCTGTTTCACGTCGAAGGGGAACATCTTAAGTAATCGAAAGTAAAATAGCATAATGACTTGTTTTCGGACCAAAGAGGGCCACTTACGTTTCCACGGCTAAGCACAGCATGGAGAAGGGCGATATCGTGACCGCCCGGGCACCAGAACCTCTCAAAGAAGCGAATGGCAGCCTCATTCGCCTCGGGGGCCGGGTTCCAATACGCCTTCGGTTCCTTCACCTCAACCGAGCCGAAGTGCTCGCATGAAGATTCCTACAGCACCTGCGCGAAGGCCCGAGAGACTTCATTGATGCATATTCTCGCCCCACCGCCATGTGATCGGCAACCCCATGAAGCTCGTTGGCTAGCCATGCGAGGAAGCGATCACAACTATGTCTGTGGGTGGGGCGGCCTCCTCTCCAATGCTAAGCAGATGATCCTTGTATGCATCGACAACTTTCTGGGCTTCGGTGGAGATGTTCCGCTTCTCATCCTACCGGGTCTAGCGAATAACAGCCAAACTCTCCTTCGCCTTAGCAGCAGTCTCCTCGGCGGTGGCTAGCTTCTTCTCCGCCTCGCTAGCGGTGGCCTTGGCGTTTTTGAGTTCGCGCTTCAGGATAGTGATCTTATCGTCTTGCACCTTAAACTCACACTCATAATTCTGCCGCTGCGCGAGGGCAATCTTTTGAAGGGTTCGACCTAGAAGGGCTCCCTGCGAGCGATCTTTGAATAAGTGAAAACAACAAATTGGGCAAAACGCAAGAGAAAGTAAAGTTTCGAACTTACACTGATAGCATGGAAGTTCACGGCCTCAGCAAGCTCGATGTCAGAGCTTTGTAGCAAATCCTACTGAAGTTCGGGGGTGCCGAAGGATCCCAAACATGTGTCAGCAAGGGAAATGCCCTCTCGGTTCGGAAGCAGCCCAGAAGTCACTGGGTTGATGTTGGTGACGAGCCGAGCGCACGATGGCATCCCTAGAGAACGAGCAATTCGGTAAGTCTCCTCTCTAGCGGATTCACCTTCGCTAGAGGAGCTCGAACCCGAGTACATTCGCATTTCGCCGCGATTAGAGCTCAGCAATCCCAAGCGCAGTTCACCATGGCCAAAGAGAATAAAACGCGCATTTTCGTGCTTAAGCCGCACCTAACGATCGAAAATCTCAAACTTACCAAACTCGGGCTGGACGGTGGAAGGCTGCAATGAAGCGGCAGCTGTCGAAGGTCCTCCCATGGAGGGAATACTGCCAGAAGGCAGAGTCTTGGCTCTTTTTCCGCTCGGCTCCATGGGGCCACCATCGCAGACCGCGCTGGTTTGCGAGGACCCTTGGTCCAGACATCGCCAACAGACATTTCACCGATCCCGGCAAGCGCAGAGCGGGAATCAACCACCTTGCGGCTTCCCATATCTCCTGTTTCCTCGCTTCCCTAGAATAAAACAAAGTCAGTTGCACTGATAATAGCAAATCGACCAACAAGAACGATCTAAAAACAAAGCGAAAATGGGCAACTCTACAAAGGAAAGCGAAACTGCCACATAATCCCGTGTCTTCCGACAAACAACCTTTCGAGCACGCCGACCAAGGGGACGCGCAATTTTGCGACCAATCCGGACGTCTGCAGGCTCGTTCAGTCGCACAACTTTTCGCTTAGCAGACTCCAGCGTGGCGGTAGTTCTTTTCTACCCTTGACCGCGTCCTCAACCCCTACCACGGGCGACAGGAGCTGAGGTTCCGGCCTCCGGCAAGGGAGCGGGATCGACTCGGTCCCCGTAGTACACATTCATCAGGCCGAAAATCCGGTTAAGTCGGCGCACGCCCGGGAGCCCTCGGTTCTTCGCCTTATGTTCTTTCGAATTATGGGCCACGAATTAGATTAGCTTGGCCTTCGACATACCAAACGTAGTCAAAATCACAGTCGTAGAAGGTCGGGCGTGAGGCTTGCAGCACGGGACCGCGGTATCCACCTTTAATCGTGAACTCAAAAAAACCAGAACCCGCCTCAAGTGGCCACTGGTCCGCTGCGATCCATTCTTCGACCAGGTCCCAACTGATCTGACGTCTCGAAGTGAGAACAAACACTTCAGAAGCGAAAGCGGCGGCGCTGCCACTAGGAAAAGTTTCAGCGACCCTGACACCTCGCATGGGCGTCATCTCCGACACAAGAACACTGGCTTTCGACAATCCATTTTTGATAGCCTCTACTACTTCATCGTCAGTACCGACGTGGATATAAAACCAAGACTCCTGCCAATTAACCCACTTGTTGTGGAGGCACAATAGAGACAGTACATCTGCTCTTCTAAGGCACGAAATTATAAGAACCAATCTCCAGACGACCACCATGAACCTTCTTCTCAAACAACTGAGCTTCATAATATTGAGCGAAAACGTTAACATCAAGTTCTGCACCCATCATCTTCATAGCAGTTGTGAACACTCCCATGCGAGCGAAGGCATTGGGGGTAAGTTGATGAATTTGCAAATCAAAACGCTCAAGCACTTCACAGACAAATCGTTCACAGGGGAAGCGAAGCCCAGTGGTCAAGATGTCCTTAAAAATGACAGCCTCATAGGGTTCAGGTCGCGGAGCGGATTCAGCCCCAGAGGCACGGCATGCTTCTCGGGCATCGAAACTCATCAAACCTTCCACCACGAACTCGTCCAAAACAGTGTCGGTAACACGAGACCGCCCCAATTAATAGACGGGGACAATCTCAGTAGGACTGGATTCGCCCTCTTCTCCGGCTTCTTCGTCCAAGATCACCACTTCGACTTCTTCGTCTTCCAGGGGCAACTTCCCTTCACGAACAGACCCAGCCTTGTGCACCGGCCCGGCCTCACGAACTGATGGCATGTTCTGAACTGGGGCAACACGCGAAGATGATTCCACGGAGGAACTTGAAGAACTAGAACCGGAACTGCTCGAACTGGAACTGCTCCGTTCGCTGTCTAAGGATTCAATGCTGCCCGAGCTCGCCATTTACAAGCGTTGAAAGAAAAGAATCGAGCAAAACAACAAGTGCGAACTAACAAAGGCGAACCCTAAATCAGGTTCAACATAAGGAAAGCAGCGAATAAAAGCCCCGAAATAAATAACATTAAAATTAGACAGGAGTCAAAGCTAATCAGTAGCACGTCGAAGTCTTTGGCGGAGAAGAAAGGTGAAAGGCAAAAGAATGCACAGCCAGCCAGAGTAATCAGTGCCGCATAGGAATGGAACGCCGGGACGCCCCCTTATATACCCGCGCGTCGGGGGGAGCGGTTGCGCGAGCCGAAACAGCGGGAAGATGAAGCGTCGCCTCGTCACCTGGCGACACGTGTGTAAAAAAAGGGGAACGCCCGCGCAAGGGTCAGTCGAGCTACACCTGTCTCTCTTTTCGACTCGTTCCCCTTAGAGGGAGCCTTTCGCAAGCTTTCTTTCGCAAGAAATGAACATCCTCCTCCTCGATCCTCAATACAGTTGCGGGCGGGCTGGGCCAGTTCTACAGAACTGGCCCCGCCCCCCTGAGGGGCTAGTGTTGAGAGAGGAGTGCCTGGATAGGCACCCTATAGCCCCCACGATCGGCGAAAGGACGTCCGCACGGCGAAATGTATTTCGCCTTTTTTAATAGCAACCTCACCCCTTTGAGGAGGGAAGTGGCGTGGCACCCGTTGTTCTCGATCGACAACCGTTTTGACTGCACGAGAGTGGTTTCGATAGGCGAAATGACTTTCGCATTTCCGGGCCAAGCCGGCGGAATGAGGCGCTCTACAAGCTTGGGCCCACATGGCGGGTAGAGGGGAGCAGGTTTGTGGGGGTGTGAGGATCACGATATTGCCCTTCCTTGATTGAGGGGACCACAGGGCTGTCAGTGCCAGTCGGTGAAACAGGGGCAAGAACGGGATTCAAGCAAGGCACCTTCCTCCCCCACCTATAAATATGGCCTGTAATCCTGGTGAAAAGGGAGAGAAGAAATGGAGAGCATTTCGCTCGGGTAGTTCTTTACTCGCTAAACCAACAGCTGCCGTCCGTGACGTCGGTCATCCCATTGTGGACTCCCAGCTTGTCCTCGCCCTGCTGCGCGGCCTCAACCCCCGCTTCTCCAACATAGCAGATGACATCGCCAACTCGACTGTCCTCCCGTCGTTCACCCACACCCATGACATGCTGCTCCTGAAGCAGCTGCGCCTTGCCAACGACGAGCAGGCCGTCGCCAACACCGCCCTCCTTGTTGCAGCTAGCTCTGGCTGCACCAGCCCGAGCGGGTGCCGCTCCTCCTCCGTTGGCACTTCCTCTGGCGGCCAGGGCAGCCACGGCGCCCACAACAGCGGCTACGGCAGTGGCAACAAAGGTGGTGGCAAGGGCAAGGGCCGGGGCTGGAACAATGGCTCTGCACAGCCCTGCAGTACCCCTGGCGCTCCACAACAGGCCGGCCCCATGGGTCCTTGGCTCTGCGATAACCCATGGGCGCCCCAAGGCCCTCCGTTCCAGTAGCAGTAGCAGTTGGGACAAAGCACCTAGCCTCCAGGGATCCTTGGCGCCCCACCTCAAGCGCACACTGCCTTTGCGCCTCAGCCGCCTCTCTCCACCTTCGCCCCACTTCAGGTGTCCCAGCCAGCCCCCATGTGGAACCCAACTGGACTCATCACTGCCCTGAACCAGATGCACCTCCAGGGCAGTCCTCCATGGGTAATGGACTCCGGTGCCTCCTCCCACATGAGCTCCTCGAATGGTATACTCCTTTCTTGCCATCCATCCTCTCATTCTTTCATAACTGTTGGCAATGGTCACACTCTCCCTGTCTCCTATCATGGCGAGTTCATCCTTCATACACCACATCCAATTTCCCTCTACATAATGTCTTGGTTGTTCTTTCCATAATGCACAACCTTTTTTCTGTTCGTCAGTTCACCAGAGATAACAATTGTTCTATTGAATTTGATGCTCTTGGTTTTTCTATCAAGGATATCCCGACCTGACGCGTGATGCTTCGCTGCAATAGCTCCAGGGATCTTTACACCATACCTGCTGTAGCCACAACTCCCCACGCTAGCCTCGTCATATCTGCTGATCTATGGCATCACCGTCTCGGTCATCCCGGCTCCGCCTCCCTCGACATCCTTTGCCAAAATAATTCTATCCATTGTAATAAAGTAGAGCACCATTTGTGTCATTCTTGTCAGTTAGGCAAACATGTGTGGCTCCCTTCTCAGAACTCTAGTTCATCTAGCTCCATGCCATTTGAACTTATTCATTACGACGTGTGGACATCCCCAGTTGCTAGCTTTTTGGGCTATCAATATTATCTTGTTTTGCTGGATGACTTCACTCATTTTTGTTGGACTTTTCCTCTCACTCGTAAATCTGAGGTGGCCACCCACATTACCAATTTTTGTAGCTTTGTCACCACGCAGTTCAGCCTTACTGTTAAAGCTTTTCAAGCTGATAATGGTACAGAGTTTGTCAACACCACTCTACAAAACCTCTTTGCTTCCCGTGGTGTCCACTTACGTCTCTCGTGCCCTTACACTTCTTCACAAAATGGCAAGGCCGAACGCATGCTTCGCACCTTGAATAACATCAGCCGCACCATGCTGCTCCATGCCCATCTCCCTCCACCATACTGGGCTGAGGCCCTCGCTGCAGCCACCTACCTGCTGAACCGGCGACCCAGCACCGCCATTCGCAATGCTGTCCCGTACACCCTGCTCTACAACACTCCACCTGACTACTCCCCTCTCCGTGTCTTTAGGTGTCTCTGCTACCCCAACTTGACCGCCACGGCTCGCAACAAGCTCGCTGCTCACTCCACAGCTTGTGTGTTCCTCGGTTACCCCTCCTCCCACAAGGGCTACTGTTGTCTCGATCTCTCAACATGACGTATCATCATTTCACGTCACGTTGTCTTCGACGAGACTTGTTTTCCTTTTGGCCTCTACTCACCTAGGTCCTAGCGACCTAGATTTTTTGCTTACAGGTACCACTACTCCTGCACCAGACCACCACCCTGAGCAGCCATGCCGTGCTCAAGCTATTCTTGTGGAGCTGCCCGACGACCCCGCGATTCTCTTTCGCAGTCCAGCACTGGCACCGCCACTTGCAACACAACCAGCTGTGGCACCTGTGGTGGCAGCTGCGCCTATTCAGCATGTGGTGGCTGCTGCACCCCCTCCACCAGCCCGGGACTTCCACCTGACGTACAGCCAGCATCCCCGGGCCCCCTGTGTCACCACCAGCCGAGTGCGTAGCCTGCCCCAAAGAAGAGCATCACCTCGCTGCCTTTGGAGTAGCTGCGGCATCATCGGTGCAGCCAGCTGCGGCCGCAATGCGCCGAGCACCCCTTTCCCGGATCGGAGCAGCCTGCTGCGGCGTGCTCGCCCGGTGCGGCCCGGAGCACCTGCACGCATGGTCACTCGGTCCCAAACCGGTACCTTGCGCACCGTCCCAGCCTTCGGCTTCTTCTCGCCACGCTCTCCACCGCCTCGCCCGTCCCGGTGAACTACCGGAGTGCCTTGGCTGATCCACAGTGGCGGGTGTAACACCCCGGGTGTTAGTCACTAGTTTAGCAGCGAGATTGGACTTAAGCTATATATGTGAGTAGTGATAATGAACTTTTTTCATGTGTCTCACATCACTATCCATCTATAGTGATCACTGGAAAAGTTTCGTGAAGTTTGGAATCAAAAAGCCACATGAAATGATAAGCTTTATCCTTGCTTGAAAGGCCTTATCAAGTGCATGAGTATATGGAGATTCAACCAAGTTATACAATCTTGCTCAAATAACTCTACATTAACTCTACAACAAAAGTCATGAAGGGTTCATATTGAACACGTGCCCAGAAAATGCCCCTAAGTGATGTTTTGACCTAGGATTCACCCTAGAATGCTTATGTTTAACCTTTTATAAAGTGCAGCTTAGAGAGTTTATATGCCCATACACCCTTAATCAAAGTAATAGAGAATTTTATAAGGAACAAACTTTGTTTAAGGGCCAAGTCATGGAAATGTGTGCAACATGCTCAAAAAGGGCCCGCGAATCAGACTACAGTGCTGTTTTTAGGATTTCAATACATTCCAAGTTTGAAATCAAGGTCCACAACGTTGACGTCCCGCGTTCTCGAGTTTTTGCTAAGCAACTTAAGTCTCTCCAAAAATAGAAGTTGGAGATAACTCAGTGGAGAAGAGCATACCAAAAGATGGCATCCATCCGAGTATGTTTGACATGGTTTGACATCCGTTAACGATCGGTATTTAGCTCGCTGACAGCAGCAAGTTTGAGTTTAGTTGTCTCCTAATCCATTCATCTAATGACTTGGTGCCCTTAATAGAAGATGTAGGGCGTCATGTGGGCTGCAACTTTTCTTTTGAGCGTCAGGTCCAAATCGGCCTGGAAGAGGCCCAAAAATGGCCCGCACCGAACCCGCCACGACACCGCCCACGTGTTCGACGTTGGACTCCAATGAGGGCACGCGCCCTCCATGCGCTGTCCGCGCCCCCACCATTATCGACACGCGTCCTCGCCCTTGCCACGCCCCCACGCACATCTGCGGTGATGGGGAGGCCCTGGCCGAGCTCCTCTCTGCCTCTCCACTGTCCCTGATGCTTCCCTCGCCCTCCCTTTCTCTATCTTGAGCGGAGCAGCGGGCGCGCTCGCCATGGCCGCCATGGCTGACAAACCAAGCTCCTGCCGCCGCTCGTTCCTTCCCCTCTGGCCTCTCCCAACTCCAGCCGAGCACGGCACCACTCTCGGCACTCTCCGCCACACCACCCGCACCCCTTCCTGGTCGCCATCGCCGTCGTTGGTCGTTGCCGCCGGAGCGCCGCCGTTGGCGCAGCTCGCGACGCCACGGCCAGCTGCCAAGGCCGCACGGCTGCGGGCCATCTCCGGTGTGGGAAAGGCCGACTGTGGGTGCGCACGGCCCCTGCAGCATATCCGCCCTTCCCCGCGCCTCTCTCCTGCCAGCCGTGCCACTGGAAGCCGCCGTCGCGCCGGAGCTCTCTCCGCCGAGGTCGCTGTTCGTCGTGGCCAGGAGGCCTCGGTCCGTCTCCGGCCAAGCCACGAGTACCCTTGGGGCCGCACGAGCCCTACGAGGCCGCAGGACCTCTCTGCAGCGGCCGGCATGGCTTCCATCCGTGAGAAACCGACGCCCCGACGAGCTCCTCTGTTTCCTGCGTCAAAGAGAAGAAGGAGGACCTCGTGCTCGAATTCGGACAAAGACAGGGGGTTATCTGCAAAGGTTGTGACTCATATGAGTTCTGCACAGTGCGATTTCTCCTTTTCCTGTTTTCCTTTATTCTTTTTCTGGCTGAAAGTTTGATAATTCGTAGTAAATCACAGAAAAATCATAAAATAGCAAATGAGGACTTTTTGGAATCCTTGCGAGTAGATTTATCCAGTGGTATAATAATATTGCATGTTTTAGTATAAAGTTTGTACAGTAAAAATAGATCTTTGCTCTCTAGGGTTTGTTTTTGTTAAATTCATATCTACTGTTGTGGTGCTCCATTTGAGGTGAAATTTTTGGTGAAATTTTTGTGGTAGCCTACTGGTGATATGTGTGTACTGTGATAAAAATTTGAGATTCATTGCATGCAGTTTGATTGAGTTATTGATTTATCTTGCTTGATGTTTAGGAATTGGATTTAATTGATTAATAATTAAAATAAAAATGTAAAAATGGAAAATGTGGTTCCACTGCCCTCCTACTATGTTATTGTGATCTGTTCATGCTTAACATGGCCATGCATTGACTGAAAGTATTGAGTTTCAGAATTAACTTGCTCTCACACGCTTTATTGCATTGGCAGTTTGTCTTTTTCGTAGAGATTGCTATACTTATGCAAATGCTATGAGTTATGGATAGTAGACTATTGGTAATATATGTAAGCTAATGTAATTTTATTAGAATTTACTGTGCACATTTGATAGATGTTCCATATATGCTCCTTAAGTCACCTTGTTACCAAAATAAATAGAAAAGGAGATGAAAATAATTTATTTAGGAGTGGACACTATATTTTCTAGTGTTTATTTAATATATGTAACCTGTTGGTAACATTGGTTATGCTCAATTTGCAAGTCTCAACATGAGTAATATAATTATTGCTTAGAATCAGCCCTTCTGGACAGTTTGTGAAGTTTTAAGTTTTACGTGATCAAAATGATGTTTTATGAAACACTTGTGAATACAAAAGTTATAGATAATTTATGTATCTAGTTGCTGTTAAAATTTGGTGGCATTTGGCCCTGTGGTTTGGAAACTACAGCTATGAATGTTTGGGTAACAGTTTTGGTTGCTCTCTGTCTTGTCAGGACCTGATCCTGTACTTGTATCATTTTAACCTAATAAACTTGTGAATCATACTTTGATGATTAAAGATGATTTGTATAAAATTTCATAAGCTTTCCAGATTGTCTTGTTTCATGTCATTTGGATATGTATAGCCTCAGTTATGATTAAAACATGCTGCTACTATTTGCAGTCTAGATATTGATAGATTCTAATTCTAGTTGTTTACTTTGTATGTTGACTAGTGTGGCTCATGTCATTGATGTTGGTTAACTTAATACACCTGAGATCTTGTATATTGATGTCATATTTGATATGCTAGCTATACCAATGTTTGACATGATTGTGAATAGTTTACTCTCTAATTGCTCATATCATCTAGTGTGGCTTGATGCTTGTCTTGCATGCTTGAGGGCTGCATCTTTTATTGGCATTCTTCATATTCATACACTTGCATTTTGCACCTCATTTAGGTACGCTAGATGATAAGCACGAGATGTGGGAGCCAAATCTGAAGAAGGTGTTTGGTGGACTTATCCCGAGGATGGAAGGACCTGGGAGTGCATGCATGGAGTGGAGATGTTCCACAAGACGGTGCAAGCTAACCTAACTAACTTGAGTCTTATTCCAGGCAAGCCCCGGAGCATTCTAAGTCTCCCATCTTTTATAAAATGTAATTGAGTACTTTATATTGTTTATTGCATTAAGTTATAGGAGTTGATTGGAAACACTTGCTGCATTTATATCCCTTCCTTGTCCAACAAATTATACCTTGAATCCTATTAAGTTCAGGTATCGAGATAAATGCTTAGCCATGCTTAGACCGGTAGAAGTCGGGTGATTCCCTGTCACCCGCGAGATATAGGTTGATACTTCTCTGGTCACGGTTGGCTATATATGCTATCGTGGAAAAGAACCATGTGTTAAAATAAAAGAAGACCGGGCTGGGACAGTGGACCCTGTCTAGTCGCTTAAGGACTGGAAGCGTTGTCTGTTCTTGGTCATGTTGAACGCAGCCCAACACATAGTTGGCCGGACCCGAGTGTCTGACCGCGAAGCCGAGTAGCTCAACTCAAGACGGGAACACGGGGGGCGGTTGGGCAATTCGCGGGAAGCGGCATACTAGACCAAGGGCAAGCATGTATAACTGTCCTGGCGTCGTCCTTGGGTTAGCTTGGCTTGAACATCTTGGCTACCGTCTTTCCGGTTTTACCGATGCGAGAACCGGGCCCGCGCCTGAGTTGTACCAAGGGTAACCTGAGACGACCCTAGCTAGGTCAGTCTCGGTGTGTGTTGGAAATACCCCCTGAGCTCAGTAGGAATCGATTCGAATCGCCGTCTCTCCCGGATAGTGAGAACTTGACCATTGTCTCCGGCTGCGTAGATCTCACTAAATAATAATGGTTCTAATATTGATGATAATTATGATGATGGCTATACTAAACTGGATATGGTTATTAATGCTTGTTATAATAAAGTGATTGCTTAGTACAGGTGCTAATCTAGATGAAAGGTTGATTAAAATGATAATCTGTTGCTATAATAATAAAATGATACTCTCATATCACCTATGCTTTTATGCAAAATATTGTCAAGCTAGCCCCACCTATATAAAGCCTTGCATACTCCTTGGTGTCACTTTATTTCTGGTTTATGACGGGTAAGTCTAGCTGAGTACATTCTCGTACTCAGGGTTTATTCCCACTTGTTGCAGGTTATGATGTATCATGGCTACTGCAAGAATTGGTTGGCTCCTACTATAGCAGAGGAGTTTGATCATGGGCATGATCCTTCTTATCTCTCTTGCCTCTAATGCTTTTGTTGGGATTAACCTTGGTACCCGCATGTATTTGATGTAAATTTCAAATTTACTTTGCTTTCGCTACTTTTGAAATTATGTTGTAACAATTATTTTGCACTCTGATGTATATTGAACTATTTATAAAATAGATGTAACAAATGACTTGTTGTGTTGAATTAGTACGATCTTGGCTTATATATTGGTTGGTTTGAAGTCCTTCGTGATTTCAGTGGACTACCGGGATTATATGGGCTCAAGTGTGAAAATTTAGTCACTTCGGTGATTATCTTTGTACTTGTGCTCTTATAATTTGGACGGTTCCGTTACAGCGGGCTGCCATGGCCGATGAGTACAAGGCGTTTGTCGACAACGGGACTTGGTGCCTCGTTCCCCGCCACCCGGCGCCAACATTGTGACAGGCAAGTGGATTTTCAAGCACAAATTCCACTCTGATGGCTCCCTTGCCCGCCACAAAGCCCACTGGGTGGTTCGTGGCTTCTCCCAATGCCACGGCATCGACTACGACAAGATGTTCAGCCCCGTCGTGAAGCCGGCCACGATACGTGTTGTCCTTAGTCTTGCAGCTTCCTGTTCATGGCCGATCCACCAAATCGACGTGAAGAACGCCTTTCTCCATGGTCATCTGGACGAGACCGTCTACTGCCAACAACCACCGGGCTTCGTCGACCCGGCTCGACCTGATGAAGTTTGTCTTTTGCAGCGTTCCTTATATGGCCTAAAACAGGCCCCTCGGGCCTGGTACCAGCGGTTCGCCGTCTACCTTAGGCTCCTCGGCTTTGTCGCCTCCGTCTCCGATACCTCTCTCTTTCTTCTCAAAGAGGGGGACGCCACCGCCTACCTACTGATGTACGTCGACAACATCATCCTCACCACGTCCTCGACTGCTCTTCTGCAGCGCATCATGGCACGGCTCCACTCCTAGTTTGCTATGATGGATCTTAGTGACTTGCACCACTTCCTCGGCATCGCTGTCACTCGCTCACCTTAGGGGCTCTTTTTGTCCCAGCGCCAGTATGTTGTAGACCTCCTCCAGTGAGCGGGCACACGGCCGAGTGTCACTCCACCTCCACACATGTCGACACTCGGGCCAAGCTCTCTGCCACCGACGGCACTCCGGTCGCCGACCCGTCCCAGTACCGGAGCCTCGCCGGCGCTCTTCAGTACCTGACGCTCACCCATCCCGACCTCGCCTACGCGGTCCAGCAAGTGTGCCTCTTCATGCATGATCCGCGTGAGCCCCACCTTGCGCTGATCAAGCGCATTCTCCGCTACGTGAAGGGCACACTGTCTTCTGGCCTCCACCTCAGCTCCGGGCCAGCTGACTCTCTCACCGTGTACTCTGATGCAGACTGGGCTGGCTTCCCCGACTCCAGGGGCTCCACGCCCGGCTACTGCATCTTCCTCGACGACAATCTGGTCTCTTAGTCCTCCAAGCGCCAGACGACGGTGTCGCGTTCCAGTGCTAAGGCTGAGTACCGTGCGGTTGCCCATGCCGTCGCTGAGTGTTGTTGGCTTCGTCAGCTTCTCTAGAAGCTCCATGCTTCCCTTGTCTCGGCGACTGTCGTGTACTGCGACAACGTTAGCGCCGTCTATATGATGGCTAACCCTGTCCACCACCGTCACACGAAGCACATCGAGATTGACATCCACTTCGTCCGCGACAAGGTTTGCCTTGGGACAAGTTCGGGTCCTCCATGTGCCCACGACAGACTAGTTCGCGGACATCATGACCAAAGGCTTGCCTGTACAGTTGTTCACTGACTTTAGGTCCAGTCTTTGCGTCCGGGATCCTCCCGCTGTGACTGCTGGCGGGTATTAGGCAAGTCCTATGTATTAAGCAGGTCTTATGTAATTAACACCGTGCCATGTATACGGATTGTATTCCTTGTATAACCCAGCCACATTGGCTATATATATAAAGGTCACCCCCCACATTAGGGTGTGTGGTGTTTCCCCTAATCTCTGTCATTCTACAGAAAGACACAGACATAATACAACTGGATACAAAACGAATACGAAAGAGTTGGATGAAAAAAAGTGAACTGAAATTTTATCTCTTTATTATTAGAGATAATAGATAATCACAGTAACTTTCGAAAACTATGTCATTCCGACAAGCCTGGTATTTCTTTTTCATTTACATGAAAAATATTTCACGTCTAAACAAGATGTAGATGCGTTCCCCTGCGGAAGTTTTTTAGGAAATCCCCTGCGGGAGTTGGAATCAAATCGAATGCTCCCCTTTTTCCTTTTCCGTGATTGCTTCTGCTTTTTTCTTACCCATGTATATTTTTGCTGCAATTGGGAAATCCTTCAAGAACAAGTACCTAATCTCGCTGAGCAGAGAAGAGAATTGCCTTGACATGCAGACCTCACATTTGAATTCATACCTGATTTCGCCGAGCAAAGAAGCACCTCGACGAGTAGACCTCACCTTTGAATTCGAGCTGAGCAAGAACGAAATCCACGATGGACATGGTTAGCTTGTGGGATTTTTTTATTTATTTGAAGTTTGAAGATTAGTTCACATGATATTCCCTATTGTTTACTTGAAGATTAACGATTAGTTTCTATGATATTCAAGTTTGTTTTTTTTGCTGCAAACTTATTAGAAATAAATATTTTGTTTATTTATGTTTTTACAGAGATGAATCATATTGTTGAATCAAGCACTGTTGAGGATTTTGATAATTCGACCTTTAAAGAAAGTTAATTGTTCTGGATAAGAATTTTTGGAATAAGAAAGGAAGTTAAATGATGATCCATTGTCTTCAATGGATTTGTTGGAATTAGATAGAAAGATAAATAGTGATCCATTACCTTCATCTGCATCTCCAACCATCCAGACATTATCTCCAAGTCCCGAGTTGGAAGATAAGCAAGCGAGTGGATAAGATGATGATAAGCAATTAAGAAGACATACATATCAAAGTTGATTGATCTGATTATGTTCCACAAGGTAAAAGTGTCATCTTTATGTAATTTTGTATCGTCTATCCTTAGTTTGGCAGGGCGCGTGCAGATCATCGATCAATCGGTGTCATGCGCAGACTTACAAGAAGCTGGCCGGGGACCTAACCAAGTTGATTGCTTTTTGTGATCTAATCAAGATTTAGTGTAGTTTACTGTATACTGACATTAGTTGTTCTGTTTTATTTCTTTGAACTGAATATGCATTTGGAAACCTTCAAGCAGCATCTGATGCAGTCGTTAGGCAATGATAATTCCCAAGTGAGTCATTGTCCTCTGATCCCTGAATTTCTTTTTCTATTAGTTTGTGCAAATCAATAAGGCAGAAATCATTGCTGACCTTAACAGATGCATGAAACGATATGCATAAGAACTATGAGTAACAGGTGGCAAAAGCAACTTCCTAGAAAGTTATCGCCCCTTGCACAATGCCTCATGACTCTCATCTACTTGTGGCTGCATCCTGTTACTACTCACTATGGGTCACATGAGATGGACTACAGAACAACAATCATGTATCCATTTGTTTTTTTAATTTCTTGCAGATTGCAGATACCATTGATACACAGTTATTGTTAAAGCTTCATGATTTTTTTAGGGATGTAGGAGTTATGCCTATGTGAATATTACTATTGTATGTGTCAACATTCTGAAACCGCAATTGCCAGTTGGTGCAGTTTTGTTAGGGCATTAGTTTCAAATGCATTTAAATGGGTATCCTGCAAAAAAAGATCCCATTAATCGAAGAGTGTATTTAGGGGACCTTGACCTTGGAACTAGAAAATAAACTTTTTTTTTGAAGCCTTTGCGAGTTTGCATATATTCCTACTGAAAAATATTTCGAAAACTATGTAAAAGATGCTAGAAAATAAACTTGGAACTAGAAAATAAACTTTTTTTTCTCTTTATTATTAGAGACAATAGATAATCACAGTAACTTTCGAAAACTATGTCTTTCCTACAAGCCTGGTATTTCTTTTTCATTTACATGAAAAATATTTCACGTCTAAACAAGATGTAGATGCTTAACCAAGGCGGACATGGGACGGGCAATTAATAATTAATATTAAAATTTTTGAAGTTAAGAAAAACTATTTGACTTATAATGATGAAGACACAGAGATAAGAAAAATAAATTAATTGGAGAGTTGATCCAATTTTGGGGTTAAGGGCCTGTTTGATACAGGCCCGTGGGCTGCAAGTTCATGTGTTTGATTTGCTTGTACTGTTCCTCATACTGGTTCACATACTCTTCAAGCTGTAACAGTAACCGACCAAATTATAAGAGCACAAGTATAAATCAATCACCGAAGTGACTAATTCCACACTTGAGCCCATATAATCTCGGTAGTCCGAAATCTCGAAGGATTTCAAACCAACAAAACATACAAGCCAAGACCGAACGCAACTTAACATAATTCACCATCCGTTACATCGAGTTCACAAATTACATAACATAGAAGTACTTAGTTATTACAATACTAGTTTGCAAAGTGATAAGAGCCACAGTTTTGAAAACATTCAAGAACACACACTTAGTTCGGATACATGCGGATCCATAGTCATCCCACAAAAGCATATGGTAAGATAAAGGAAACGATCTTTGCCCGAGATCTAGTCCTCATCCCCAGCGGGGGTGAAGACATACCAAGCAAGAGCTTTGTATAAAGGATATCATCTGCAACAAGAGGGAATAAACCCTGAGTACGAGGATGTACTCAGCTAGACTTACCCGTCATAAACCAGAAATAAATGACACCAAGGGTTATGCAAGGCTGAAATATAAGTGGAGCTAGCTTGACATTAATTTTCATAAAAGCATAAGCAATATTTAATGGATAATTAAATATACTAGCAGCAGCTTAAATCACTTTACCTTCCATCTAAGTGTGTCCTGTTCTAAGCAAACACCTATTATAACAAGCATTAATAACCATATTCATTTTAATACAGCTTTCATCCAAATCAACATCATACTTGAACCATAATTATTTTAGTGAGATCTACGATTGCCAGGCAAGGTCAAGTTCTCACTATCCGGGAGAGACGGCGATTCGAATCGATTTCAACTGAGCTCAGGGGGTATTCCCAACACACACCCAGCGCCAGCGGATCGAGTCGCCTTAGGTTACTCTTCACACAACTCAGGTCCGGGCCCGGTTATCACGTCGGCAAAACCGGAAAGTCGGATAGCCAGGATGTTCAAGTCATGCAAACCCAAGGACGACGCCAGGACAGTTAGACATGCTTGCCCTTGGTCTAGTATGCCGCTATCCCGCGAATTGCCCAACCGCTGCCCGCGTTCCCGTCTTGAGTCGAGCTAACGAGCTTGGCGGCCATTTGGCACACAGGGCCGGGCCAACTATGTGTTAGGCTGCGTTCAACATGACCAAGAGTGAAACAACGACTCCAGTCCTTAATCGACTCGGACAGGGTCCACCGCCCTGCCGGTCTTCTTTTTAATTAACACATGGTTCCTTTCCATGACAACACATAAAGCTCACAGTAACCAAGAGTAACCACCTATACTCGCGGATGACAGGATATCACCCGACTTCTACCGGTCTAAGCAAGACTAAGCATTTTCATCGCTCCTAACCTAAGACATGGGATTCAGGATATAACATATATACTGGACAAGGATAGGATAAATGCAGCAACATCTTCAATCAACTCCTAAACGTAATGCAACAAACAACATAAAGTACTCAAGTGCAATTGATAAAATGTGGGAGGCTTAATATGCTCCGGGGCTTGCCTTTCACAAAGGTTGCAGGCTCGTGATTAGGGCACTCAGTTAGTTCTTCTCCGACGGAGTTGCTTTCGCCGGCTGGTCCCTCCGGCTCCTCCTGCTGTAGGTCCCCGAACTCCAAGACCGTTACCCCCTTCGGCGAACCTATTGAATGCAATGCATAAATGAGAATAATGAATGCACAAGATGATTATGTAAGAGAGTGAATAACAGCAACAACACTAAACCTCCAGCTGGGGTGATGACTCTATTCAAATCACTTTAAGTTACAGAGTAGGTGCATATCTCCTCTCTAAACAAGATTGAACACTCACCAAGCAAGTCAAGGTATAACTTTTCATCATCAGTTAAGGACATACAACCTGCACCTAATCACGTGTATAAATTAGCAAAGCATCTACAAGATATAAGTCACACACACAAGGGCAAGTATTCAAAACAAGCACAATTCAGGATTTCTGTCCTTCAGAGAGCAGCTGAAAGAAGTGACTGTAACTGGAGTTCTATAAATCCAATTGACATGTATCAGGACATTTTGGAAAGCTCATGAAATTGTCTACAACTCTTATTTAGACATTACAGACAGATTCACAATCCAAAAATGCCAAACAATCAACTTTCCCAGATCTGTCCAGAAATTCCAGAGAGGAACCCTTTCTCTGAACCTCACAAGATAATACCATAACTCTTAAACTACTCCACCAAATGCTTTCAAATTTTAACAGCAACTGGATAATGAAATTATCTACCACTTTTCTATTGACCACAAAGTCCGAAAACACCATCTAAGCTATGCAACAACAAAAGTATCACCAGCTGTCCAGAAAAGCTTAAATTGGAGAATTAATTATTTACTCATGTTCAAGCTTACAATTCAAGCTCACCCAACCTGACCAAAAGTTAAAGTATGACTAATGATTAACAGAAAATCTAGCAAGCCATCCTAAAACATTAATTAAAGTACCCTTTTCAATTTATTTCATTATTTAAGGGCACAAAAGAGCACATAGTAAAACTGCCCAGAAAATTCCATAAAAATTACAGTAGACTACTTATAGCTCACATGGACCCCAGTTTAAATTTCACCTTAAAATTCTAAGTACAACTACCTGTACCAAAAGAACAAGCCACACAAGCTTAAAGATGGATAATTCACAAATCCATTTGAAAAGTATTAAACAACAGATTTACAAATTTTCCTAGCATCATCATAGCACCACTATACACTGCTCCAATTTTCACTCCAAAAGAATGTGTACAGGAAACATGGTAAATATATTATCAAACAATGCCTAAAATCAACCTATTTAGCAAACTGCTCTGCAAAATAGGGGTACATGCCAAGCAATATTTTTCCTATACAGAGCAGGTCAAAACAAAGCTAACCCCACTGGTTTCATATTTTTAGCATCAATTAATAATTAGTTATGCATTAAACCATTTTCTAAGGCCTAGAGCAAAATAAATAGATCAAACAAAATCTACTGCAGAACATAGCCTATTTCATATTTTTAATAAAAACTAGACAACTCCAGAAACCTAGCAAAATTGGAAGCACATCATTTGGACACTCCTAGCTCCAGATATGATTTAATGAAGATTGGAGCAGTTTCTGGAAATAAAAAAACGAAAACCTAAATCTAAACCGGCTGACAGGCGGGGCCCGCGGTCAACGGACCCACACGTCAGCCAGACCAGACAGAGCAGCGGCGACGGCGGATTTTGACCGCGAAAAGCTCGTCGGCGGCGGCGTCTCCGGCGAGACCGACACCACTAGCGTGCTCCCCTAACCCTAACGTGACGATTGAGGTAGGTGGCGGGGACCGAGGTTGACCGGAGCATGGTTGGCGGCGAAGCCAAACGGCCCGGGCGGCGCTGCACGGCGGCGCCATTGCCGTTTTGGCAACGGGGGGCTCAATTGAGCCGCGCAAGAAGTCCTACTACACCTAGGCGGCAAGCGCAGGGCTAGGCACTAGGGTTGCTATGGCGGAGCGCTCGGCTTCGCGTGCATGGCGCCGGCGGCGACGAGCGCGGGCGGCGGCGCGCTGCCTTCCGGCGTGCGGGGCCTTAATCGACGAAACCAATACCCTAGACTCAAACTACGGCCCGCTGCGACTCCGGTGCTCGCACTAGAACAGAGGGAGAGGGTCGGAGTAGTGCCGGCCGCGGCGAGCCCAAAGATCGGCGGCGCCCCAAGAATGGCGGGTGGCGGCGGAACTCATAATGCGGCCTCACCTTTGGTCGACCGGTGGCGCTTAGCTAGCTCAAGTGATGGAGGACATGGTGGCGGAGCTCGGAGTGCGATTTGGTGGGTGGTGACGCGGTGGCAACGGGCGGGAGCGGCGGCGGAGATCGCGGGCGTCGTCGGCGTCGCCTTTCTTCTCCGCCAGCGAACAGAGGCGAGAGGAGAGAATGGGAGCGAGAGAGAGGGCCGGGCGGCGCCGTGGCGACTTGAGACGCCGTCGGCCTGACGTGGCGGGCCCAGCGCCGGGCGCACGGACGCCAAGTGGTGACCGAACGCTGCCACGGTCGGCCACTTCTCCCCCCCGACTGAATTCAAATTCAATTGAATTTGACTGAAACCGCCCTGTTTAGGCCACCATAACTCAAAAACTAAGCCGATTCAGAGAAAACATTAGTAATAGAAGTTGTAGATTGATGAGTGCTCTACAACTTTGCTTTAAGGAGTTTGCCCTGGTTTGGCTCGGTTTGCAAGTTACAAGCTATTAAACAGGGGTAAAAAACACTAAACGCGATCCACGACTTAGCCATTTTTCAGAGGGAAAAACAGCACTGTTTCTGATCTAAATGTGCATTTTTGAGCACCTTGCACACATATTCAGAGCTTGGGCCTTAAACAAAGTTTGTTCCCTACTAAATTCCCTACAACTTTTATTTAGGGCCCACAGCCATGCAGAGTTTCTAGCTTACATTTTTGAAATGGTCAATGCAATCAGCTTTGAAGGCCTTTTAAGGTCAACCATCATCTAGAGACTTAATTAGGCAAAGTGCTTAATACAAACATTGTTCCATTAAGTGTTCTAAGCATCATTGAGTTACTGTAGAGCACATTCGACAACTTGGCAAGTCATGACATACCATCAATCAAGCATAGCAAGCATGAGACGATCATTACATGAACTCAAACATGGAAATACATAATAACTTATCATAAACATGCATACATGAAAGGATGATGATGCTCATGACCAATTTATGCAGGTGATTTAGTGAGCCAACACCTGGGGTGTTACACAAGCGGCCATTGTCGAGCGCACGTGGGCTCTTGTGGATGAGATTCGGTCACCTCCTACTCCATCTCCTGTGCACCGGCCATTGTCGAGCGACAGTGGAAGGAGATCGATGTTCGGTCAGCTCGTGGGACGCAGCCGCCACTTCTCCCTCAGCCGCACAAATACACATGTCTCTTCTCCATCAGCTGGCGCGAGCGGCTTGGCCATGGTGGCTAGGAGCTCCAACAAGGACAGGAGCTGCCGCCATCGGGTTGCTACTCGACGACAACACTAATCCGCTTGACGCCGGCAGCAGTCTACCGTCAGTCAGCTCCTGCATGCGACTCTCATGCCCGTCTCGGCCGCGGCGTGCGGGCTCCTTCTCCAGTGCTCGGCCTCTGTTTGCGTTGCCTGCAGGTCTGAGAACACGGCCGTGCGGCGACCTCCTGCACCCACCTCTCTTGTGGCAACGCTCGCCCACCACTTCCACCCCGGCGGTGTAGGCGGCAGCCCTGCCCACCCGCTGCTTGTCCTCACCCTCCCACTCACCTTTCTCCGTGACTTCCGCGGCGACAGCCACCACCTCGCCCTTGTCGCGGTGTCCACGGCCGTCGCCGATGCGAGGGCCGCACGCCTGCTCCATGGACGCCTGCGCTGCTCGCCTGGCTCAGGCTTAGCCAGCTCCAGGACCTCGATGTCACTTGCGCGCTCTAGTCTAAGCTCGTTAAGCTTGCCTTCTCCTCGACGGCCTCTGCTCGCCCTACAATGCCATCATCGCTGAGGTCACCCGCTCGTCCTTCTCCACCGCCTTCTGCATTAACGAGCCCGGCCAGTACACGCTCATCTTCACCAACTGCCTCACCGTCGGCCTCAAGGTCGACATGTCCACTCAGCCATGTACAACGTCGACCCGACCGTCGCCAGCGTGTTCGACAAAATGATTGAGAGAAAGAGGAAGGGAAGGATGGGTGGTAAGGCCTTCCACAGTGTTCAGCTAGAGTGATGCCTGAAACACAAAAAGTGCATTTGAGCATCACTTTCTACATTGCAGCCAGCAGTGCCATTTATCAAATGATGCTTGTAAAACTAGGAGCGAAGCATTTACAAGCATCAATGCCAAAATAATAAACTAGCATTGTTTCACTGTAGCACAAGGCGGAAGACAAGACAAAATCGATACTTTTTCATTCCCCTTGGCTCTCAGCATGCAAGATAACAGCGATGCCTACGTTTTCACACCGCAGCTTTTTACCAGTGATGCTCATTTTACTTGCTGTGGGATCCATTTTGTTTGGGCATCACTTGCACACTACAAAGGGCCTAACACTAGTACACAAAAGGCCACTACTGGCGGTTCCGAACGCATTTGTACTGGCGTTTTTCGGAACCGCCGGTACCGGAGGCCAGTAGAAATCGGCGATTTCTCCGGGCGGTTCTTTGAGAACCGCCAGTAGAAATTTCTTTCTACAGCGGTTCTCTTAAGGAACCACCTGTAGAAATCGCCGCCCGTAAAAAACACGAAAAAATTGCAAAAAAATATTTTTAAAACGGCAAAAAATATTTTTGAACCGGGGAGGCAAGTCGCGTATTTTTTTCAGAAAATCGCGCCACGCGGCCGTGGGGGTTCGAACCCGCGACCTCGGCTTCACAGTATCCCCCTCTACCACTCCACCCACACGTCACTTGTGTCTAGATATCATTTTTGTTCCCCACATATTATACAAACCCGACGAAAAATTGAATATTTGAGGGTCTAAACGAATTCAAATGAAAAAGTGGTGAACTACAAAGTTTCATAACTTTTTGAGATCTACAACTTTCATATAGAGTGTTTCTCCATCCGAGGTCATTTGCAAAATTTGGATTTCAAATTTAAAAATTTCATTTATAGTTTTCCATAAAGAGATAATTTCAAATGAAAAAATTGTCAACTACAAAGTTTGATAACTTTTCGAGATCTATAACTTTTATTTTAGGAGTTTCTCCATCCGAGGAAGTTTGAAAAACTCAAAAAATTAACTTGAAACTATTTCTATTGGCGGATCTCTTAAGGAACCGCCAGTGAAATCGATTTCTACCGGCGGTTCCTTAAGAAATCCGCCAGTAGAAATAGTCGATTTCACCTGGCGGTTCCTTAAGAGAACCGCCTGTAGAAATAGGCCCGATTTCTACAGGCTGTTCTAAAGAGGAACCGCCAGTAGAAATGAAACGCTAGTGTCAAGAGAAATGGTCTGTGTACTAGTGTAATGCTACCTCTTCATGGATCCAAGGTGGCCATATCCACTGGTACCTACAAAACAAACATAGTTTCTATACAAACCAGTAAGAACACTTGTCTTCTCTCAATCAGACCATGGCTGGCCTAGGCCTGACCAGTGGCGTATCCAGGATTTGCCATTAGGGTGGTCCATTGTCTATTTTTTTTGATGAACCACTACAAATTTAACATGTCGGTACACATGTATATGAATCACAGTGTGTTAAATTTGTAGTGGTTCATCAAAAAGCTGTGGACCCGCTTTCTTAACATAGAATAAGTGGGGAACATAAGGGTTGTCGTTAACGAAGCAGCGGCCGCGCTTGCTTGTATTTCTCGGCAGCTTTATTTTCTCTGCATGACTGCATCTTAGTCTTAGCATCGGCAGTGTAGTCAGCTAGCGTGAGGCCGCGGAGGAATTTAACGTACTATGGATCGTGAGCGAGCTTGAGGTCTTCCTCGGTGGCCGGCACGATGGAGACACGTACGGTGGGGCACGTCGCCGTAGTCAGCGTAGGAGATGCGCGGGTCGTAGTAGTAGCACACGCTCTTCTTCGGCTTGGTGACGCCGCCACCGCGGTCAGCGCATGGCTGCGGGGGCGGCGGCCGGCCGTGCTCGCTTCTCATTTTTCCCATGGTGAATCCGATATCCTATGTCTCTGTTGGCAAAGAACGCCTGGCTGTCTTTGGTTGCATCGATCGTACACGAGATGCTTAAATATACAAGATCTAGAACTGAACTCATGGTACACCTGACCTTGCAACATGACAACAAACACCTCGACGGCTGCCTGATGATGGGAGTGGTGGCTTGCGGAGACTACGACGGTGGTGGTCGCCCTCGAAAATGGCGTAGCAGCGGCGAACTGCCCGGGCGACAGCGTGCGGGAGCAGCGGTGGATGTGAAGGAGATGTGGAGAGAGGGAGACCCACCGACAACTGACGAGCGAGGGTGAGGGGCAGGTAGGCGAGGGCGGTGGTGGTGTGCAAGGGCGAGGGCAGGTGGTGCAATTAGGGCAGACAAGATAGCATGAGTTTTGGGGGTGCGTCGGCCTATGCAATCATGGTGGTACCATTAACAAATAAAATGAACTAAAATGATTGTTTTGCATAGGCATCTGTACTCTATAGGTATTAGAAGCATGCCCAACCACTGTAAAAGCTGTTCAACCCACCATGGTTTAGTAAATTATTTTGTTTTCTACGGACACGGTATCCTGTGATTATTAGAACAGAAGAAAGCTAGGAACAATTATTCTCCGTTGCCAAAACAACTCAATATAATTGTGATAAGATGCCCCAAGGAAAATGATTAGAAGGAGATGTAGAGTATACAAGGGAGAACAAGAAGAGATGAAATGATGAGCTCCACATTGGAGAGTTCCCTTTTATCATAAACCTATTTGGTATGGCTCCAGGCAGCTCCGGCTCCCACTACCTCTCTCTCTCTCACACACACGACACACCTAAAAAGAATTGTGCTTCTTTATTTACAGAAATAAACACAGGCAAAATGGTCATCCATGTCTAATCAAATTGGCGGTCACAGAAATTGTCTGTACAGCACCCCACCTAGAGATGAGAGGCAGGTTGTCTAGCCAAACTTAATTGACATCTATGGCCAATCGAACCCTGATGATGATCCAGGTCGACAGTGCCGGCCAATCTCACTGCTTCTGACCTCAAACATCCAGCGCATGCTGCAGTGCATGACGAGGCGCAGAGCTGATGACGAAGCCCACCAGGATGGGCATAAACCTCCAGAGAAAAACAAGATACTTGGTTGATGATTCATATTCGCTGAGGGTTTGTACAAATCCATGTCCGTACAAAATACTGTTTACATTCCAAACGTCATGTTAAAGAGGGAAGAAAATCACATCAAGTTTGTTTTCCAGCTATACATGATGAAATCTGCAATTCTGCAATGCAATAATGCCAATCATTTCATATGGAAAACACCTCGCCCATGACAACCCTCAAACGTTTCATATAGAACCAGATGAACTCTCACGGAAAAAAAATAACATGATGAAAATCCCTACAAAGTCATAACTTGACCACATGCCATGACGCCACCAATGCACATTTTCCTTACCTGAGCACCACGGTGCTCTTAAAAGTATAGCGACGAGAGGAGTATTAAAAGGGAACACTTGCAACAGTACAGGTGGTGTAAGGTCATTCCTGATAGTTTAAGGGGCTGGCCAGGAGAGTAGGAGAGGATCCCTCCCTTCCCTGTACACTGAACATGACTCACATCTTGCAAAACCACCATTACTACAGACCAGAGTATAAGTCAGCAGAATGATAAACTGGGTCTAACTACATCCCAACTGTGTGCATACGACAAAGATCCATTTAAGCTCAACTTCATTAGCTTCGGCATAGGTAGTCAAGAACTGGTTCATCCATGAATAGTACACGATCATCTTTTCACCTCTCTGACCCGAAGCCTATAAGACACAAAAAGATCATACTGAATTTTGAAAGGCCATATTTGATACAAAAGGATTATATAGTATTTGCACTAGTACAGAAATGATTTCTCCTGGCGCCAGGTTTTTATTTGTACGACGGTTCAAATTAACGAAACGCCAAGATAAAAAATCACGTGGGCCCGGCTTCCGAATCGCCCGGTGGAAACACAACAACACTGGCGGTTGGCTAAGCCGGCCGCCCGATGCTGATGGCTCCATTAACACCGGGCGGTTGGCTTAGCTAACCGCCAAGTTAATGTGCACTATCGCTGGCGGTTGGCTAAGCCAACCGCCGATAATGGAGCCATCAAGACCGGGCGGCCGGGCTTAGCCAACCGCCAAGCAGTTGTTGTGTTTAACGGGCGGGTTGGCTGAGCCAACCGCCCGGTGCTAGGTCTGCTATAAATACACCTCCTTCCTCCCCGACCAAAGACAAGTAACCCGACGCCAACCTTCCATTGTTGGCGATTTGGAGGTCCAGATTTCCTAAAATACAAGGGGGGAGGTTTTGATCTTCAAATCTTGGAAGGAGGTTGCTAAAAAGGTTAGTTTATACCTCTCTTGCATCTTTTTAGCCAATATTGCTCATTTGTAGCCACTTTTTGGATCTAGGGTTTCACCATGAGTGAGAGGGGAAAGAAGCTAGGTTTTCTCTCTATTTGATTATTTCATACTTAGTGTTTTCTCTCTATTAGATATGGTGATTAAAGATAGATTTTTTTTTTATGCCTCTTAGCTATTACCATAATTATTTTTGAATTAAAGGATCCCTCCACTATAGATTTAGTGTGTCATGCATGAATAGGTTCATTTTGATAGAAGAAAATTGAAGATTGTTTCTTATTTAATTGCTAGGGTTTAATTTTGTTAGATTTAATTTTAATTATTTTTGCTTAGATAATTACTAGTGTTAAATTTATTTAGAGAGAAGAAGTGTTTAATTATTCTTGCCATTATTAATTACTAAGTCTTTCTTTAATAATACTCTAATTAATTGGTTGATTATATTATTTTAGTTGGTATTAATTTTTTGATGGGGTTAGTGCTTAATTAAGTAGCTATGTATAATTTTGTATTGGATTCCAATTAATTAATAAATTTGATTAATTATTTGCCATGCCTCCTCTCTCATACTTAGGGAACCTTAGGCCTCAACATCTATAATTTGAGAAATATACAAGGGCGAGGTTTTCTAATTACAGAGAGGAGGTTGTTGATCATCAAAAGGTTAGTAAATCCATCATACATACCACATTTCAAAAGGTTTATTGATTAAAATACATAGATTATAATGAATTCGTTATATATAGGTAAACGATGGAGAGATCATTCGGATGTATAATTTATCAAGAGTTGATCCATCATACATACCAGAGGTCAAAAGCTTTATTGATGCCGCTAAGATGCATGCATGGAGAATACGCACGAAGCACATATATTGTCCTTGTGTAGATTGCAAAAAATTTGCGGTCTTTGACGACACACAAACAATATTTTCTCATCTGCTCCGCCGAGGATTTATGAATGATTACTTGATTTGGACAAAGCATGGAGAGGGTAGCTCTACCCCATATCTAGATTCAACCCCTACGAATATCAACCCCAATGGCCCTGATATGCTTGTTGACGATGGATGCCAGTTCATACATGAGACACAAGATCATAGTCAACCTGATATGCCAAATGTTAAAGATGAAGTGGTGGATGAAGTGGAAGATGAAGGGTGTGAAGACTTGGAACTCATGGCTGCACTATTGCGTCGTCATACTGATCCATCAATGTTCTTTATGAAAGGTATGGAGGCCTTAAAGAAGGCAGCAAAAGAGCCATTGTATGATGAGACAAAGGGTTGTACCAAAGAGTTGACGACGTTGCGGTCTGTGCTAAAGTTGTTGATGTTGAAAGGTAGGTTTGGATGGTCCGATGCTAGCTTCGATGCATTATTGAGTACTCTCGGAGATATGCTTCCCAAAGAGAACAAAGTGCCTGCTAACACTTACTATGCCAAAAAGCTCACTAGTCCGCTTACTATGGGTGTACAGAAGATCCACGCATGCAGAAATCACTGTATCCTATATCGAGGTGATTACGCAGACTTAGAGAAGTGTCCAAACTGTGGTGCAAGTCGGTACAAGACAAAAAAAGACTATCTAGAAGAACAGAATGCAACTTCAGTTTCCAAAGGAAAGAAGAGAAAGAAGACCGAACAGAGTTCAAAACCAAGAAACAAAGAAAAAGAAGTAGATTATTTTGCCCAGAGAAGAGTTCCTGCTTTGGTGATGTGGTACCTTCCGGTGGTTGATCGATTGAGGTGTTTGTTTGCTAACCCGCAGGATGTAGAGCTTATGACCTGCATGCTTCGATAGGCACAAAAATGATGGAAAGCTTCGACATCCAAATGATGGCAAACAATGGAAAAAATTCAATGAAGAACACCCAGACTTTGCTAAGGATGCAAGAAATGTTAGGTTTGCACTATGTACTGATGGAATGAATCCTTTTGCGGAAAGGAGCAGCAAGCACAGCACTTGGCCGGTGATCCTCACTATCTACAACCTCCCTCCACACCTGTTGCAGAAGCGCAAATATCTTCTGCTAACCATTCTTATTTCTGGACCTACACAACCTGGTGTTGACATGGATGTTTTCTTGGAGCCCTTGATGGAGGAAATGAAAACTTTGTGGGACACAGGTGTTGACATGTTGGATGAATAAAGGAAAGAGTCATTCACTCTAAAAGCAATTATTTTTGTTACAATCAACGATTATCCTACTCTCTTTGTATTATCAGGTCAATTCAAGGGAAAGGTTGGTTGTGTAGTATGCATAGATGAAACCTTTTATGTGTCCCTCAGTGCATCTAATAAGCTAGTGTACATGAGGTACCGGCGCTACTTATCAAAAGGACATAGGTACCGCTTAAGAAAGATGGATAGATACTTTGACAATTCAAATGAACTAAAGTCTACTGCTCCATTGGGTAACAGTAAAGGTCACAGAGTGTTTGAGATAGTGAAAAATATCAAGTTTGCTTTTGGAAAAAAGACAATAGATGGAAAACCTAGAAAGGATGTCAAGCCAACTCCAGGGGCTACATTTAAGAAGATGTCAATTTTTTTCAAGTATTTGCCATACTGGAAAGACCTTGACGCATTTACACACAATCGATGGAATGCACGTTCAGAAGAATGTGTTTGAAAGCATTATTGGCACCTTGCTTGATATGAAGGGCAAGACAAAGGATGGACTAAAGTCACGTCTAGACATGGTAAATTTAGACATAAAACATGAGCTTCATCCTGTTATTCAGGAAAATGGAAAGTACCACCTCCCGGCAGCAAGCTACAACCCGAACACGATGAGAAAGAAGCAATTTGTGTGTGGTTGAAGAAATTGAGAGTTCCAAATTTGTTTCTGCTCCAATCTAAGATCCATTGTTTCCATGAAGGACCTTACACTTACCAACTACAACGCACATGATTGCCATGTAATGCCGACAACTTTTCTACTGTTGCCATCGGGACTATAAGTCCAGCGTTTTTTTAAAATGGCAATCACAAGGTTGTGCTTCTTTTTCAACAAAATATCACGTAAGGTAATCGACCATGATGAGTTAGTCTCTTCAAGAATTCGTAGTGGAGACAAAGTGTCACATCTTGAGATGTGTTTGCCGCCATCATTCTTTGATATAATGGTACATCTTGTGGTGCATTTGGTGCCTCAAATAGAGGCACCGGGTCCTATGTATTTGCATGAGATGTGGACGTATGAGCGTTTCATGTCAATACTAAATTCCTATGTATCCACTCGTGCTCGTCCCCGAGGCAGCCATGATAGAGGGGTACACTACTGAAGAGGCCATTGAGTCCGCTGCTCCATTCTGTGGTAGTTGCCTAAAAGGTGAATTGCAATAGGTTTGCCTCCGTCTCGACATGAGGGCAGGCTACATGGATCGATGTGGTAGGATGGGACGAAAATCATTTATTCCTTCGGATTACCATATTGTACTCGAAGCACATCATAGCATCCTGCATCAAATATCGATAATGGAACCTTTCATCGACCAACATATCAAAGAGCTACGCAATGAAAACCAGGGGCAAACTGAAGCTTGGGTAATGAATGAACACAAACATCGATTCACCACTTGGCTAATGGATCAGAATCTTCCAGATGGAGAAACAATTGAGCAACAAACTATCAAGCAGTTGGCAGCTGGACCATCACGCCAGATCACTACATGGCACACCTATGACATTAGTGGTTTCACATTTTGTACCATTGCTAGAGACAAAAAGAGCATGACACAAAATAGCGGTGTTCGGTGCGAGGCCATAGATGAAAATGAGGAAATCCATACATACTTTGGCTTCATTGAGGACATATGGGAACTACACTATGGTACATTTCAGACACCAGTGTTTCGATGCCAATGGGTTGAGGATAAACATGTCACAGTGGATAGTCATGGGCTTAGAGTTCTTGATCTAAGTAAAGTAGGTTACAAAGATGACCCATGGATCCTTGCTAACCGTGCTGCACAGGTCTTTTATGCCGAACAAATCGTTCCTAAGAATGAAAAAGAGAAGTACCGATAAGTCAAGCATGTAGTTCTTCCCCGAAAAGCAACAAGCTTTAGGAGTTGATGGTGCAATTGACCTAGATGATTCTAACCAGTTCAGTAAGATGTCTCTCTTTACAGACCATCAATCGAAGATACGAAACGTTGAGCGTAGCATTCCACAGAATTCTAAACCCTGGGTGCGCCACGATGGAGAAGGAAGATCAGTGGCTGGATAGATGATTCTATTTCATGAAAACATCATTTGTCATGTAATATACTTTATGCAATACATTGTAACCTATGGTACTACTCTTATATATTTTTATATGTGTCTCATGAATATCTCTCTTGGTGTTACATAATTAAAGAAAATTTAAGTCCTTTTCTTTCTACATATAGAAAAAATAATTACTTTCCTTTATAGTCATAGAGAAAAAAAAAAATAATTACTTAGCTTTATACATAGAGAGAAAAGAAAAAATTACTTAGCTTTATACATAGAGAGAAAAAAGAAAAAATTACTTTCCTTCATAGATAGAGAGAAAAAAAAAAAAATAATTACTTGACTTTATATATAGAGAGAAAAAAAAAAAAATAATTACTTGGCTTTATATATAGATTTCTTTAATGCATAGAACTACTCACAAGGATTCCAAAAAGTTATCATTTTCTATTTTATGATTTTTCTATAATTTGTTATGAATTTTTAAAGAATCAACATAATATAATAAATAAATTCATTTCTACTGGCGGTTGGTATTTACAACCGCCTGTAGAAATCATCTCTGGCGGTTGACACTACCAACCGCCCAGAGAAATCATTTCTTGGGCGGTTGGTAAACCGCTGTGGAATGATTTCAGCCGGTTGTAAATACAAACCGCCACTAGATAATCGCCCCTATAAATAGGTTTCGGGCCGTGGGACTTAGCATTTTTTCAATCCGGTGGGCGCGAAATTTTTTCACAAGAGACGCCGTCCGCCGCCGGATTTCGCCGCGCCTCGCAACCACGCCGTGCCCTTCCACTGTCGCCGGAGTACCGCACCCCGCCCTTCTCGCGCTGCACCAAGTCCTCGCGTCGGAGCACCGCGCGGGCCCTTCCGCGCGCCGGTGAGCTCTTCCGCCGCCCCGCCGCCGCCTCCGGCCAAGACGGCCCCGCGGCACCGCTACGGTGGTGGAGCCCGAGCGCCGATGCCCTCCCTCGCGCAGCGCGCGCGGTGGCTCCCCGCGGTGGCGCACGGTGGCGCCCGCGCGATGGCGCTGCGGTGGGCCGCCGCCACGCCACGCGCAAGCTGCAGCCGGAGGCGAGGGGCGGCCTTGTTGGGCGTCTTGGGCCTGGCAGGCCGGCCTCTCTGCCTTTTTTTTTTTTTTTTCTTTTTTCCAATTAGTAAATGTATTAGTTTAGGTTAATTAGTTAATTTTTTAGTTTAGGTATTAATTCCTTTTTTCTACTTATATAAAAATCTCTTTTAGTTAGTATTTTACCTAAATACTTATATACTAAAAATTAATTAATGTATTAGTAGAAAGTAGATATAATTAATAGAAATTATGTGTGACTAATATATTTAAGGTGTTAGTTAACTAATTAATCTGTTAATTAGTTAATGTGACTAATATATTTAGGGTTAATTTGTATTAATTTCTTTATTTTATTAATACTTATATAGTTGTTATAAATACTATAATGTTATTTATTAACTTTGTTATTAGTTAATTTCGTTAATTAGTTAATGTAATAGCTTATGTATTAATTTCTTTTTCCATTAATCTTATATACTTCTAACAAATACTATGTGTTATTTATTAACTATGGTAGTTAATTTCGTTAATACTTATATACTTGTAATTAATTAATATAATAGTATATGTATTAATTTCTTTATTTCATTAATTTAATACTTATATACTTGTAATTTTTCTATAAATATACAGTCACTACCATCATTAGCCACCGTCAAAGGGGTATACCATAGTTCTTCATCACCATTCTCCACCACCGTCAAAGGGGTACACCACCGTTCTCCACCGTCGACGAATCGATCTTCCCTCCACGCCGCATAAGTAAATACTCTTGGATCTTTTTAAGTTTTCTAGTTAGGGTTTATACTTAGGATTTTCTAATTAGGGTTTCTACTTAGGGTTCCACTTAGGGATTCATACTTAGGGTTTTCTAATTAGGGTTTTGTATATGTATTCAAACTTAGGATTTTCTAACTTAGAGCAGATTGACCCAGACTATGATCCAACGTTTGACTTAGTTTACTAATTAGAGTTTTAATTTTTGACTTAGTTTACTAATTAGGGTTATACTTAGGGTTTTCCTTATGGTTTTCTAATTAGGTAACACTTAGGGTTTTCTTTTATGGTTTTCTAAACAAAGTGTTTACTAATTAGGGTTATACTTATACTTAGGGTTTTCCTTTATGGTTTTCTAATTAGGTTACACTTAGGGTTTTTTTGGATTTCTAAATAGTGTTTACTAATTAGGGTTATACTTAGGGTTCTCTAATGAGAGTTTTCTAATTAGGGTTTTGTATTATCTACATTCATTTAGTGTCGATGAGTTCTCCAAGCCATAGCGACCGGGGAGGTTCCGAAGGATACCATAGTCCAAGTGATCCGCATCCTAGCCCCGGATAGGACTCGTCGTCCGGAGCGGGATGACCCGCACTATGATCCAACGAATGATGAGGTAAAAATAGTAAGTTACACATTCATATATATATGTACTAAGTTATGGATTCCTTTATGTAGTACTTACGATTTCAAATGGACACGGGAGGTTTTGTCTCGAATGATCGGATTAGGCGAGGAGGAAGAACAAGTAGACGGCCAAGTGACGCACCGCCGAAAACAACAGAGACAACCACCTCAAAGAAAAGGACAAGAAAAACAGAGTGATCGGAAACGAGGCCGAGAGGGAACAAACAAGTGGCCCGAAAAAACATATAGGGTCACCGATGTCGGTATGAAAGGAGAGCCTCTAGCACTTGAAGAGGTGCCGCCCAAATTTCGAAACGCAATTGGCTTCTTAGTTAGGGATGAGATTCACATCACAAACCGCACATGGAATGATGTGCCGATGATACAAAGACAGATATGGAGGCGGTTGCGGGAGAGGTTCATTTTCCCACCGGATCGCCAGACCTCGTGATGCAAGATGCATTCAGTAAAGTGTGCAATCTCGTTCCAAAATTTCAGGTGGGAACTCAATACCAAGTATGCCAAGAAGAACCAGGACCCGACAAAAAGGGTACTATAAGATTACATCTGCCCAGTGGGAGATCTTCAAACTATAGAGGGATGATCCGGACTTCCGAAAAAAGAGTGAAGCTACTCTGAGCTAGCCAAGAAGAACAAGTACCACCACCATCTTGGCTCGGTGGTTACAAGGCTTATATCCCGAAATGGCGGGCGTAGGGAGGCCGAAAGGAAGAAGAAAGGAGAACCGGTGCTATCTGAAATGCTTGATGAAAGAAGCGCGAATTGGCTATATGCAAGAAATGCAAAACAAGAAGAGATCGGGCGCTAGAGTCCCCGATGAAATCCAAGAGGCAAAGACAAAAAGATGTTTGATACAAAGACGCAAAGAGAGAGAAGGAAAATTCAAGAGAAAAAGGGAGAAAGACATCTTCGGTGTTGGTCTCGGAAACCCCGAGCATCCAGGACGTGTACGAGGCGTCTCGTCAAGGCTAGGGTGGAAAGAAGGATTCGGGGATGAGTGGGCTGAAATGTACAAGAAACGCAGTCGATACAAGGAAGCAATGAGGGATGTCATTGAGGAAGAGGCGAAGAAACAAGTGAAAGAAATCATGTCCAACATGCTTACAAATCCGGATCCACAGTTTATTCAACAATTAGCGAGTGCAATGTCAGTTCAGCAGATGAGTGCACAGCCTCCACATATGCCACGGGTCGCAACACAACCCGATCAACAGATGGTGGTCTCCACCGAAGGTCCAATCCTTCCAAGTAGTGTTGCGTCTACGGCAACCAAGGAGCACTATCCAGTGGATGATATAGTTGCACCAACACCTTGTAAGCTACTCATCAGATACGGAATGAAGAATGTTCGTACCAGGGAAGTAGCTGAAGGCTTTGCAATCCCTGGCCGTGAGTACCACCGTAAAGAAATTCCAGAAGAGTATTGCAGGGTGGAAGTGTCAACGGTCGTCCAAGGATATGAGGACGACGTGCTAGAAATCCCCGGTCCCGAGGGTATCGAGACACTCGGCGCAGGCTATTAATAATTTTATTCTCTGTGGCCTCGACGTGATGTTCGGGTTGACTCAACCACCATCCTCTGAAGGCCTCCCACTAACCCAAGAATCTTCACCTCTAAATCCTCCTCCAGACACACAAGGCGAAGGCCTCCCGCTAACTCAGGAATCGTCACTTCCTGATCCTCAAAACTCACCCTCAGCACATGATCCTCCTCCTAACTCACCTATCCGACAACCATCATCGCCACTCCACATCCCTGCTTCCCCGCCAGCACAGGAAAAGCTACTGAAAACAACTCCAACACCATCGCCGCCCCCAAAGCCACGAGAAGAAGAAACCCGCATCAAGAAATTCTCGGTACCCAAATTGGTTTCGCCCCTACGAGCCAAAGAGGAAAAGTGCTTTGAACGGCGAGGTTTTTATCAGAATTGGAATGACTCGAAAATCACGAGTCATTGAGTTGAGCGAGCATGAGAAGTCAGCATCAGAAGCCTCGGAGTTAGGCCAAGAGCTTAAAATGAAGATCATAGAGGTAAAGAAGCCAACGTGGGATGATTACCGAATGTCCCAACTCAATATATCCATGGCGTGCCTCTTCTCACTTGGGAGAAACTTAAGCAAATCCAGCGGGGATCAAAAGGATGCATGATTGGTATATGAGAGCATCTCTTCTGCTGGGATCTCGGCGATCAATGTTTGTATACCACCAAATGCTTTTGCATCCGGGCGAAAAAGGCTATGGTCATCTTCGAGGACTTGTGGCAAATGATGAACCTCCGTAGGCTTGACGTGATGGCTCGTGACGGTATTTGCATTGTAAGTGTCACTAACAAATACACGTTATTATAATATTGAGTTGAGTAAATCAACGTACAAGCCTTTATTTCTTACTCTAACAAATACATGTGCGTCTTGCAGAATGCAATATGATGGGGAAGAGATGCGTTACGGTCCGGATGAGACATATGAAGAACAAAACAGGATCGGGTATCTCAGCCCAATGAGAATATGCGAGGAGCAAAGACACATTCACAATAGGTGATGGCCATGATAAGTTGAAGGGCTTAACACCTGAAGAGGCTAAGGTGAAAAAAGTAGATCTGAAAAAGAAATTTGATGCCAAATTAAGCCTTGTACATAGGAGAAGCAATGCTAAAATTTAAAAACAAAGGCGATGCATAGTGGCCCCTACAACTTTAGGTACGTGTGAGTTTACATATATGAAGTCAAGAATTCAATGACAATGCCTCATTACAAATTTGATCCTACAGGGGACCATTGGATCTGTTTTTTAATTTTTCCTAGAGAAGGAAGGACACTGGTACTAGACTCCAAGCATTACGCAATCAATCTTATGGACCATTCTTGTCAATCATAGAACGGTAATAAGCCTATATATATATGCATGTTTTATTTTATCTATAAGAATTATATAATAACTAAGTGATTCTATTCGAGAACACAGGGGCATATAGGTATTATAAGATTTCGAAAGGTCCATATGACCTTTCTAAAGCTGGAGAACCAATGGATATACTTCATAACTGGCCGGTATGTAAATTTATAAGTGCATATCATACATGTTTAATTAATACATAGTACATTTCAAAAAACTAAATAAACACTTGACTATATATTATAGTGCCACAAGCAACCATCGGGAACGCTGCACCGTGGGTTCTACGTGTGCGAAGTTTATGAGAGACCAAGGACGATACATCAGAAACCCTAATAAGGTATAAGTAGCTGTCATTTATAAGTTTTGTCATTAATGCTATACAGATTGGTTACCAAATGAAAATATATAATGTTGAATTATTAACATACTTTCTTACCAGGCCTATGCGTAAGATCCGACGAAAAATTTCAATGAAAAAGCATTATACAACATAGTTGAGGATCTCTGCTCATTCATCATGAAAGAAGTCATTCCACCAACAGGAAAATATCACGACAGTGAAAGGCGGTGAATTGGGAAAGCCAGAATATGCACCGCTAACTGATATTAGGCGTCTCAATCTTAGTCGAAACGATTATTAAGACTTTCCCAATTAGAAAAAAGAGAAAACTGTGGATGTGTATATATGATGAAATATTTGTGATGTGGATTTATATTGAAGTATGCATGTATGATATAATACAATTTTAATGTACAAAGATCTATATTGATGTAAATAGATGTATGATAGAGTGTAATTGCATGTTATCATGAGTTTCGATATAAATAAATAGGTTTCCATTTTAATTTCAAAAATGGCGGAAAACTTTCTACTTGGGCGGTTGGTAAGTCAACCACCGGTGAAGGTGGACCATTTCTACTGGGCGGTTTTGGAGGTGAACCGCCGGTAGAAATGGACCATTTCCACCGGGCGGTTATCTTAACCAACCGCCAAGACAAAGTTCATTTCCATTGGCGGTTCTCAAGGAACCGCCCGGTGAAATGATCCATTTCTATCGGCCTTCGCACTTTGGCGGCTCGAGATCCGCCCGGTGCTAATGTGTTTACCACCGCCAGCATTGATCTTTTGTGTACTAGTGTTGGGAAGGAATCACATTTAACAAATGGTTTCTCTAACCAAATGGTCAAATTCAACTTGTGTACGTGTTTTGGAGCGCCCCCCCCTTTTTTTTTTTTTGCTTTTCACAAAACTGGAAATCTGAGATCTGATTGGAACTAAGTTTCTTGCAAACTGCATAGACTGCATAGGAAGTACACCTAGGCCAACTTGCATCATGGAATTAAATAGGTTGAAGTAGGTACCTGAATTATGAACAACTACAGCAAAGTTTTGATATTTTAATAAGCAACGGAAAGAGGATCTCGAGCTTATTGCTCCAATTGGAGCCTTAACATGCCTCAGTTGAGCAAATACAACAACATCACAACAAGCGAAGCAATAATACAGAAAGGGCACCATGATACTAGATAAAAAGAAACATTATGGACATGGATAATCATTAGGTAATAATAAACATTTACTAAAAGTAGCACCTAGACACCAAATAAAACCCAAAAGTAGCACTCAAGTCTAGAATAATGTAGTAATGACTCAAAGCCCACCAAATGTAGAACATACACAAACAGCATGTGGTGAAAAGGTGCAAGCTAAATTGATCAATGGGATAAGGACATCAGCTATCTGTAGAAATGAGCCATTCAGCAAAGACAGCAACTATATATAACTAAAAAAAATGAACATATACCACCAGACTATTTTACATCTTAAATAAGTTCATAATAGTTAATGACCCCTATAAGCTCCACATTCAATCAGTGTACAATTTTCATATGAGCATCATGTAAACATGAAAATTTAGTGATCGTTTTTCAATGCATCTGCACCAGCCTATCATACTAAAATGTCACATTGAACTTGTCTTTGGAGATTCATAAAATAGAGTAATTTCTGGCATGCAGTAAAGGAAAAAGAAATAGCACTTGGGAAAACATAGAAGTCGAAATCCTTTGTGCATCCACATGTAACACTTGTCTGCTTATACTCACTAGGGAGGGTGTGTGAACAATTCCAAAACCAATGATTTATAACATCAAATTTTGAGCAAATCATTAATATAGAGCCAACTGCTAAATACTACTGCAATTCAATCCAAAAGGTAAGTTGTCACACCAGCACAGTTAAAATATGGCATAGAATACTAGAATCTAAACAAGAGCAAATTAGATAAATCCAAAACATCTGCTCTGCATATTTGAATCAAGATATATGTTCTTTTCAATAAACAGATGAGAGAAAAACATAATTGATATTCAGATAGGAAAATATAAAAAATGAAGGAAGATGGGCTATCACAAGATGCACTCAATGTAACTTCCTCATTTCTCTAGTCTAGAGTAAGATGTACTGTTATTGTATTAGTCTTCAAGTAACAATGGCATTCACACAATTAAACTTCAAATTATGCTGAATCTTAAAATGTAACTTACATGTCATCAACTATCATCATCACATTTCTTGATACTGATTATATTAGAAGGTATGCCACAGGTAATTAAGGTCTCCACAAGTTTGTCAACATTTTGAACATCGTCGTGACAACTGACTTCAACTATTTTAAGATGCTCTGTAGGAATAAATTGTTCCACCAGACTGCAACTTTCATCCATTTGCCTTTTATATGTAAGCTCCTACATCAAATACAATTATACAAGCAACTTTGCTCAATCCTTCAGTCACTGTAAATTAGCAAGTTTCAAGCATCATAAAATGGATAGAGCGAGTTCTCATACATTATAAATTTGAAGAAACAGCTTCTCTAGAATTGGGGTGAGTTGAAGAAAGCAAACTAGTCCACGAACATCGCAGTAAGAAAGGCCAACAACCCAACCATTGAGAACCAAAGTCTTTAACTTGCTAAATGGAGGGCACCATTTCAAATCTCGCTTCAAGATATTCTGGGGTAAAGAAAAAAGCATCCAATTAGATTTTAAATCAAAGTCAAGAGAAAGGTCAGTTATATGGTGAAGTTTCTGCTTTATAAGATTCACTTTACTGACAAAACATTCTAATTGTAGATATCTTCACATTCCCAACAGCTTTAGATGTCCAAACTAAACATGATAACTTTGGTATACAGTAGGTGGTAAAAAACATAAAAAGCATGGTACAGTCTAAGGTTTATGAACATGTAATGGTATGTAAACATTATGCATAAAAGCACAAATGGCAAAACTAAGCATGGAGACAAGGAAGAAGTGCAAACGTACCTCCCAAGACAAACGATCAATTAATTTCAACTGTAAACTTGTAGCATTGGATAGACCTCCAAGTACTACACACTTCTCACTGCCATAACAATCAATGCATGGATCAAGACCACAATAATGCCCATGGTAGGTGTGCCTGCAACGATCCCTAAAGTATGGTATCCAACAATGGCAAAGTCCAACAAATGCTGTTACTAGCAATGGCATGCTTCCAAGGAAAGGAGTCAGGCCTGTATTTTCTCTCAGTTTAAGTACAAAAAGATTTGGGGCAAATATCTATAGCCTTGTAGTATCGTCAGGAAATTCACAACTAGTGATGCACAAATGCCTTATGGATTGGGACAACATCTGGTGGGCAGAAATTCGGCAACTGTCAATCTTAAGATCCTCTAACAAAGGGCATCGAGAAAAATCCATAGAGCAGCCATCCAGAACAACACAAGAAAGCTCTAGAGTGACCAAGTGCTGGGAGATGAGAGGCATGTTTGTCACACCCCGTTGCCGCCGGCGATCGCCGTCGACGTGACGGGACCAGAGGAATCGAGGTTAGGCGAAAGCAGGAGGAAAGCTTCCTCTTCTGCCGAGTTTCGTTTTCTGAAATGGAATAGTTTGTTCGCTTACAGACCAAGCCTCTTAAGGCGATTACAAGTTCTGACCTTCGGGTCCCACATGATAGACACTACTAGACATATTACATAACAGACTCAAGTACGCAACTCATACTGGAAAACGTAATACAGTCTAGATGCCTTCTTCAGTTACTTGCATCTTCAGGTGTGACATCTCCCCCCACCGAAGGTCCTGCTTGCCCCCAAGCAGGTGCATCCGGGTAACGCTGCAACAGTACATTGTAGTCTTCCCAGGTGGCGGTAGACTCTGGTAACTTTGTCCATTTGACAAGCACTTGAGGAATAGCACCAGACCCTTTCTTGACTAGGCGACGCTCAAGGATCTTCTCAGGAACTGCTGCAGCGGCTTCAATATCAGTAGTGCTGGGCAGAGTAGAGTATACTGGCGAGAAATCCGGCACAAATGACTTCAATTGAGAGATATGGAAAACTGGGTGTATGTGGCTGTCTGGAGGAAGATCCAATTTGTAGGCTACCTTACCAATACGCTCCAGTATTTTGTAAGGGCCATAGTACTTATAGGCAAGCTTGGGAAAAGGCCTGTTGGCAACTGAAGATTGAGTATAGGGTTGTAACTTCAGCAGAGCCATATCTCCAACCTGAAACTGCAGATCTTGGCGATTTCTATCTGCCATTGTTTTCATTCTATTCTGGGCATTGTGCAAATGCTGTCGGAGAGCTTGGATGTGCAGTTGTCGATTCTAAAACAACTCAGAGACTGCTATGGTGGACGAAGGAGAAATTGGTGGAGATAGACCCAGTCTAGGTTCATAACCATATAAAGCTTTGAATGGGGAGCATCCCAGTGATGAATGAGGAGAGGAGTTATACCAGAGCTCTGCCAAAGACAGCCATGCCTTCCAGGTGGTAGGAGAATCTTGCACAGCACATCTGAGGTACATTTCCAGGCACTGATTTACCCTTTCAGTTTGGCCATCGGACTATGGATGATAAGATGTACTTAAGGCCAATTTGACACGATAGAGTTTGAATAGTTCCTTCCAGAATGTACTGACAAAGATGGTGTCTCTGTCTGACACTATGGTCTGTGGTAGCCCATGAAGTTTCACTACATTGTCCAGAAACAGTTGTGCTATAGAGGATGCTGTATAGGGGTGCTTGGTTGCAATGAAATGTGCAAACTTGGTAAATCTGTCTACCACTACCATGATAACATTGAAACCTTGGGATTTGGGCAGCCCTTCCACAAAGTCCATGGAAATGTCCATCCAGGCACTGCTGGTATGGGCAAAGGTTGAAGTAAGCCAGCAGGATTGGTATTGGAGTGCTTTGCTTGTTGGCAAATGCTGCACTGTTGCACAAAACTGGCTACTGCTTGTTTCATGCCTGCCTATATGAAGTGATTCTTGAGTCTCAGATATGTTGCTATTTGGCCTGAGTGTCCTCCAATAGGTGAAGAGTGGAATGCTGCAATGATCTTAGTTTGCAGTGCTAAATTTTGTCCAATCCAGAGCCTGTTACTGCATTTAATGAGTCCATCTTCCAGAGAGTAGCCTGCATTGTTAGGACTTGTCACTGCTAACTACTGTAGGAGTTGTTGGGCTTTAGGATCAGTGGTGTATGAATTCAGCACTTCTTGCACCCAATCAGGTTTCACCATTGATATAGCTTGCAGGCAATAAAGGTGAGCTACTCTAGAAAGTGCATCAGCAGCTATGTTCTCCTTGCCTTTCTTGTATACAATTTTGAATTGGAGCCCCATCAGTCTTGTCATTGCTTTCCTCTGCATTTTAGAATGCAAATTTTGCTCATTGAGATATGACAGGGATTTGTGGTCTGTCAGGATAATGAACTCCTGCCTTTGGAGGTAAGGTCTCCACTTCTCTACTGCCATGATAAGGGCTAGAAATTCTTTTTCATAGATGGATAGGGCCTTGTGCTTATCTCCCAAAGCTTTGCTCAGTATGCTATGGGTTGTCCAGCTTGCATAAGTACACCTCCAATCCCTTCCCCACATGCATCAGTCTCAACTATGAATGGTAGATGAAAATTAGGGAGAGCTAGTACGGGGGTGTTGATCAAGGCCTGTTTGAGACTGTCAAATGATTGTTGTGTTGCTTCTGTCCATAGGAACTATTTGTGTCTGAGTAAGGTGGTTAATGGCTTGGCCATGATGCCATATCCCTTCACAAACCTCCTATAATAACCTGTAAGCCCAAGAAAAGCTCTGAGTTCTATCACAGTAGATGGTTGTGGCCAGTGCAGCATAGCATTTGTTTTCTGTGGATCAGTTGCTACCCCTGCTGCAGAGATGATGTGTCCCAGATATTCCAACTTGTGCTGAGCAAAGGAACATTTGGATTTCTTGAGGTATAGTTGGTTTGCTCTAAGTGTGTCCAGAACTGCTTTAATGTGTTGAGCATGTTCAGATAAGCTGTGGCTATATATAAGAATGTCATCTAAGAACACAATGACAAACTTTCTGAGAAAAGGCTGCAAAAGTTGGTTCATGATGCATTGAAAAGTAGCAGGGGCATTGGTAAGGCCAAAGGGCATGACCTTAAATTGGTAGTGCCCATGGTGGGTCTTGAAAGCTGTCTTGTATTCATCCTCTGGCAGCATTCTGACCTGATGATACCCAGACTTCATATCTAACTTAGTAAAGTATTTGGCTCCCCCTAGTTCATCCAATATTTCCTCTATGATAGGCATTGGAAACCTATTCTTGATTGTTAGATCATTGAGTCTTCTGTAATCAACACAAAATCGCCATGTGCCATCTTTCTTTTTAACTAGTACGACAGGTGAGGCAAAAGGGCTATGACTGTGGACTATCAACCCTGACTGTAACAGCTGCTTAACCTGGTTTTCAATCTCTGTCTTGTGAGTTGGGGAGTAGTGATAAGGTCTGGCATTGACTGGCACTGCCCCAGGAATCAGAGGTATAGCATGGTCATAGCTTCTAGATGGAGGCAGTGACTGTGGTTCCTGAAAAATGTCCATGTAATGATCCAAGACTCGTTGAACTTCGGGCTGCATCTTGTTAGTGTGTTCACTGTCACTGTTAGTGGTTGCTGACAGGGGTTCCACCACAGCAAATGCCCAAGCACATTGCCTCTTGCTGTATTGTACAGTTTTGTTGCTGAGATTAGTGTTGCTTTCAATGTTTGGGGAAGCAGGCCTTTAAGTGTGACTTGTCTACCTTTGTGTTCAAAGGTTAGAGTTTTGTTGATCCAATCACAGGTCATGGGGCTATGGGACTGCAGCCAATCATATCCCAGTATGGCATCATAAGGTGCCATATCCATGACTAACATATCACTAGACAATGTAGATCCTTGGATATACCACTGTAAGTTGGAGACTTTGCTGGAAGTGTATAATGTTTGCCCATTGGGAAGTTTGACTGTTTTCTGTGCAGTAGGTTCAGTAGGAATGTTAGCAATGGCCACAAACTGTGAGCTGATGAAGCTGTGTGTGCTCCCAGAGTCCAACAATACTAGCATCACCTTGTTTTTGACCATGCCTTTTAGCTTCATACAACTTGTTGTATCTGTGCTAGACAATGCATTGAGTGATAATTGACAGAAGTCATCTGCAATAGCACCTTCTACTGCCAGCTGATTTAGAATGTCCTCTGAAATTTCTTCCTTGTCCAGTGGATTAGCAATGATTGCATTGATTTGAGGTTTGTTTCTCTTTGGACAGATGTCCTTGTGGCCAGGCTCATACTTTTCCCCACAGGAGTAACACAGGTTGTTTTGTCTTATGTGGTCTCTCAACTGCCTGAATCTGAGGAGCTAACTGGTCTGATTATCAGTTTGTTGTACTACTGATCTGGGTGTTGAGAAGGATCTAGTGGTCTTGCTTCTGGCCCTGTCAAGTGTTCTTTGTTGAATCTTGGCTATAACCACTGCTCTGTCCATAGTAGTAGGTACATGTGGTTCCACAGCAATCCTGATATCATCTCTGAGACCTGCCACATATGTAGTTGCAAAGAACAATTCATCGTAGTGGCAATTGTGCATTGTGATGTCAAACTGGAGAGCCTGAAAGGCTGTGGTGTATTCCTCCACTGATGAACTCTTTTGCCTTAATGCCAGTATATCCTGAATGGCAGAACAAAAATCATCAGCTCCAAACTTTTGCTGAATGATTGTATAGAATTCCCTCCACTTTGGGATTGGGTGCCCCTATTTATAAGCTTGCCACCACTTGGCTGCATTGCCTTCTAAATGTATAGTTGCTGCTGTGACCTGCAAGCGCTCAGATATGCTATATATTGCAAAGTAAATGTTGCACTTATCCAGCCAGACCCTTGGGTTGGTTCCATCAAATGTGGGGAAGTGCATCTTGGGCACTGTGTGATGAGGGAGGTGCTCTTTCTTGTTGTTCTCAGCTGTATCCTTGTCCTTCTCCATTTTCTTGTTACCTGTCTTCTGCATATATCTTTCCTCAACAAAGACATTTTCCATGTCTGGATCCTCATCATACAGGACTGACATGCCATCTGAATGCTCAGATTGAGCCTCTCTCTCCATTTGTCTGAGTGTGAGATCAGCCACTGCTTTGCCATTTGCTTGGACTTGCCTGGCAATGATCTGTTGTTCCTCTTGACTTGCCTTGAGTTGCTTTTTGAGCTCTTGTTGATCCAGACTGATGTTGTTCACTGTGGAAAACAGCAAATCAAAGTTTTCCATCATCTTCTCCCACTTGTTCTTCTCATCATCACTGGTTTTTGACATGGCGTCCAGTATGAATGATGTTTGCACCGAAGGTTTGGGTTTTGGAGCCGTGGTGACCGACTACATGTGTCCCTGTCACTGGACTCCTCTTCTGGTGAAGCAATCGGTTTGGCAAGGCCTCCCCGTATGGATTGCTCACACCTCTGACAGCCGACTACGCCTGGAAGTGAGGCACCACCAAGGGATTTTACACAAAGACTTGCTTTGCAACCCGAGTGTGTGGACACTTCCCCGTCAACGCCTCCGCACAACAATCGGTATAATGTAGCTACGGAATTTTACATGAAGACTTGCTCCGCAACCCTCACTATAGTCGACTGTTTGCTAATCGAAAGAAGAGCAGGTGAATTGTGCTCACCCGGTTCTCGCCGCCGAACCAATGTTTGCCGATGTCGAACCCCAGTCAAGTGTTGAGCCGTAGAGGATGTTGTTGTTGGGTAGGTGGAGGGGGTTGTGGTGGATTGGAAGCAGACGAACCTGTCAGCGCTGCTGACCCAGCTTAACCAAGGGAGGACCTATGAGACCGCCTGTCGAACACCTTGTGGGTGTCGATTGGAGGTTACTCTGCCGCCCGGAATTACAAGCTGTAGATCGAAGCAGGAGAAGACAAAGTATGCTACCGGAGTTGCAGTTGATGCAAGATGGAATCGCCCCCCAACATGCCGTCAGATCCGCCGCGCCGCCACCCACGTTCTGATAACTGGAGAGGAGCTGCGGTTACCCATCGCCCCTACCCCGAGGATGAGCCGTCTTTGATACCAACTGTCACACCCCGTTGTCGCCGGTGATCGCCGTTGACGTGAGGGGACCAGAGGAATCGAGGTTAGGCGAAAGCAGGAGGAAAGCTTCCTCTTCTGTCGAGTTTCGTTTCTGAAATGGAATAGTTTGTTCGCTTACAGACCAAGCCTCTTAAGGCGATTACAAGTTCTGACCTTCGGGTCCCACATGACAGACACTACTGGACATATTACATAATAGACTCAAGTACGCAACTCATACTGGAAAACATAATACAGTCTAGACGCCTTCTTCAGTTACTTGCATCTTCAGGTGTGACAATGTTGCATAACCGCTGGAGTTCAAACCTTCTGACCTGGACCCTAACCCTGAGCACCCGAACTTTGCGCATTAAGGCATATCGGATCCATGTATCGAGGTAGCGAACTGACTCCAGGGTCCCGAGAACCGGCCCTAGACATAGAGGAAAATCCGGATAAGTCGTGAAGTCGAACTCTTCCAGAGGCCTGAGGTCGCGGAAGAACAGCAAATGGTTGATGAACTTGTTGAACTTCGCCTTTGACGCGCAAAATGGGCATGGACTTCCAGATCCCACGCCACCGGTGTGAGAGCAAGCACGTCCGCACGGCCTCATGCGCCGGCAGGAAGGAGAGCACGCGGTGAATCACCATGTCCGAGAGGGAGCTGATGCGGTCCTCATCGCTCTCCTTCTCCTCCGCAGCCATCAGCTTGAGTTTCTTGTCATTGCTTGTCAGAGGCATTTCATCGAACATGAGGCCGGCGGCGATTCTGCGGGAGCAGAAGAGGATGAAACCCCAAAGAACGCCATGGAAATGGATGAGGCAAGAGAAGGCTTAGTAGACGCATCATCTCACCTCGCTCGATAGAAGACCCTCTCGCCGGCCGCCGCCGCCCGCCGGCCATTGCTACCGCCCGTTGGAACAAGACGACGACGGAACGGCGGAACGTGAGAAAGTCGAGTCGTGACGCAAGCGAGGGAAATCGAGGAATGGATGGATGTTTCTTTCTCGAGAAGCCGGTTGTGTATCTCGCTCCGAGAAAGGGTTACCGGGCTTTGCCAATAACAAAAACTTCAAAATTGGCCCAACCCACGAATCAATTTATTTTTCTTATCTCTTGTTGCCCCCCGTCGCACGTCCACCACCTGGTTAAAAGCATCGCCTCTAAAAAAAACCTGGTTAAAAGCATCTACGTCCAGTGCGAACCCAGGATTTGGTTAAGACTAGGATCAAATTTTAGTGGCCAAAAATCGAAGCCTACGTTATTCTAGTCTATATCACATAGAAAAACAACCGTTCTCAACAAGGGTTTGCAAATCAATCGATTGGAAATTGAAAAGTGAAAATTTGGAATCAAAAGGGTTCAAATTGGGAACTTGGAAATTGAAAATTTGGAATCAACATCAGTTTCTGTTCTAAACCTGACAATTTAAGTCTGCAAGGAAGAAGCTCTGCTCGCCAGCAACTGAAGCATGAAGGGGAGCACAAATATAATGATAGAGCGAACAACCGGCTAAGGAAGGAGCTGTGCCGATGCCGCCGATAGGAGCGTAGAGCTTGGAGCCTAGAGGGCCGAGGGGGGTGCAGAGGGTAGAGGCAAAGCAAATGGCTGTGTGGGGCGGGGTAGAAGGCGACGACAGGTCGACGGCAGACTAGTGAGTCTCACGACTACAAAGTGAGTGAGGAGCGAGCGGGGAGCTGAGTCGTCTGCTGTCCAATTTCCCTACTCGGCTACTCCTTGCCTGGGTTGGCTCATGGGCCAAAAATTGAAGACTTGCTCTCTTGTTATATGGGCCACGACTAGAGCCACAGCCTAGGCTGCTCTAGTGTTGGGTCCGCACCTATCTACATCTTGTTTGGACATGCAATACTTTTCAAGTAATGGAAAAATCAGGCCCGACTAAATGAATTAATTCTCGAAAACTACTGTTACAAGTCAAAGAGATAAAAAAACATGGTTTAGAAAATAAAAAGGTTATGTTTGGAGTTTCTAAAAAGACTATTTTGATGAAACCATAGTTTTTAGAACTATGAAGTATGTTTTATCCAAACAAACCAACAGTCTTTGGAAAACAAAAGTATTTTACTAAACCATAGTATTTTATCCAGTACTCTGAAATACTTTAGTTTTTCAAAACGAACGAGTGTTTGGATGCAACAAATCTTTTTTTAAAAAATCATGGTATGACAAAACATACTCTATTTGGAGTTTTAGAAACCTCACTTGAGATCTTTTTTTTCAGGCATGGTTTTATATGTCTTCAGATAATCATCTTGTAAGACCACAATTTTTAGAGGACTACCATAGTTTTCAAAAACTACACCATCCAAACAAACCTGGTTAGAGCCAAGGATTTTGGTGTTTCCGAGGGCAACACTCTTTTGGCACTTAGAATCCTCAGAAGGATATGATTGTGCCATGGACTAGAGAAGTTTTACACTTGAAGGAACATACTCGCGCTTGCGCCATTGATAAAATTTTGTATACATATCCACACTCATCGAGCACAATACCTACAAATAGGATTGCCATCCGTACTCACAAGTACTCGTGGTCTAACTATGATAGGTCACAATTCAATCATAGGTGAGACCAAGCCAGCCAAAGTGGCTGCATGATGTGTGTCAGCCAAGTGGCCTATCTAATCAAACTAATTAGACCTCGTATGAGCAATGTCAAAAGTCAAGTATAAAATTTGCTGTACTTGCTCAGTTTGTAGTTTCCCAAGAGAAAAATAAAAGCACACTAATATAGTGGCACTGGCACTCGGCGGAGCAAAGGGCGCACAGGATTTGTGAGCACATGTTTCATCCAATTTCATTCGTATTAGTAACCCCGATGGCAGGATTTCATTCTAGTGAAATTATCATCCTCTCTTTCATAATCACCTTGCCAAGTCAACAAAATTTGCTGTTGTGCCGTAGTCTTAAATGAAGATGAACTAATTTGTATGCCCTACGCTAGTGTGCTTGTTAACCAAGCTAATTGCAAATCATAGTCATGACAAAGAAAATATAAAGATCATGAATTTTCTCATTATATTCTCGCGGATCTACAGATGTTCTCGTCAAAATCTAAGTATTTCAGGGAGACAAAAAGGAGCTACAAAATCATCGGTCGATGTACAGGACCACTTGTTACAAAAGATGTGGCGCCAATGGAAATGAAGCTTCACAATGTGCTGACCCCTAAGCATTACACGACAAAGGACAACAGTCTTGCAAGACCATCATCAGGTGTGCTCGTTAAAAGATGAGTGGGGGTGGGGGGAAGACGCTCTCAAGCTCTCAACACAGGAGACGAGAGGTTTTTTTTTTCGAGAGCAGGCATATAGCCCGTATTTCATTAAGCAGAGGAGAATGATCAATAGATCTACACATAACTGATACAAGGGAGTCGCAAGTAATCCCAAGATTACCGACGAAACCCCCAATACAAACGGATAGCAAGAAAAGAAGGGGGGAGGGGGCCTCCACCTCCCGAACACCAACCAACTAACCAACAAATCCTATGCTTGCAACAAGAGATAGAACCGCACGAAGGTCGCTAACTGAGGGGGGTCAAGCCGTGGTGGCAAAGCATCCACCAGAACCTCAAGCGACCAGGAAGCCGCGAGAAGAAACCGCCAGTTACCAGGTAGCCACTGCGAAGGAGACATCGTATCCACCCAAACCTCCAGCGACCAGGTAGTCGCGAGGTGAAACCGCCAAAGGACCCGAAAGCCACTGCTGAAGAAGGAGCTGTGCACTTGCCCGAACCTCCAAATGACCAGGTAGTCGCGAGGTAGATCTCCAAATACCGAAGCGCGAGATAAAACCGCCAGTGACCAGGTAGCCACTGCGAACCGCTGCGGCGACACCAACACCTGAGTTAGGCAGACCAAAGCGAAGAGAAGAGGAAGCACAGGCAGGCATAGAATCGGCGAAGATGACAGGGGACCGGATGCGGCAGTGCTCCAATGAAGCCTTCAAGAAGGGTCTTGATATCCGCGGATGCCAACAACGCTGAGACACACCCGAGTAGGTCACAAGACCCCAGCCTACTTCGATGGACACAAACTTCCACGACGCCTCCAAGAAGGATAATGACGCACACCGCGCCATCGTCCGCTGACAGCCCTCCCGCCAGCCCACGGCCGACCGGGAGCTGAACCGCAGAGCAGCCCGGGCCCGGAACCGGCAAATGGCAGAGGGGGCGCGCCAACCCCGGCCTAGCACCGCCAGCCATGCCACCATGGCACCGCTGAAGGTGCCACACACAGGGTGGCCACCAGCCAGCACCACCATGGTGCCGGGCTGGGGCACACCCAGCCTAGCCACGGGTGGCCACGCCACCATGACGCCACCGACGAGCTGCCCCAACATAGCCGGGCCGCGCAGAGTGCATCACGGGTCGCCGGCGCACCGCCAAGCCGCTGCAACAGGCATCCCCACCACGCCGAACACCGGAGAAGGCGGCCGCTACCGGCGCCCGGGCCGGGGCCCCCGCCCGTGGAACCCAGATCCGCCACGGGGGGGGCGAGATCCAGTCGGGGGGCGGCACCCACCGGGCGCCACCAGCGCCCAAAGGCTGCCGCCGCGGAAGAAGGACGGCGGCCGCAAACCGACGCCCAGCCGCGGGCGCCCACGCCTGCAGGACCCAGATCCGGCCATGAGGGGCCAAGATCCGCCCGCAGGGGGCGGCCCCCTCGTAGGCGCCACCGGCGCCCATGGCTACCGACGCCCGTTCTTTGGGAAGGAGGAGGTGGGGAGGTGGAGGGGAGAGGAGGTGGGGAGGGGGAGGGAGAGGCGCGGGGAAGAAGAGAGAGAGGGGGGGGGGGCCGCCCGGCGAGGCGGAGGCGCGCGGCGGCAGCGCCCGGCGAGGAAGGTGGGGGGGCGGGGTTCGGTCGGGAGGCAGCAGCACAGGCTGAGAGGAGCAGCACCCTCAAAATGATCCAACCTTAACCCACTAATTCAGGAGACGAGAGGTTCATCTTGTAAAATTACAACTGCAGAGTAGCGAAAAGCACATGATAAACAGTGTCGTTGAACCTGGTCACATCAAGTAGAAATATGACCAATTCGAAGATCCATTTTCTAAGCTTCAGCAAACTATCTCTTTCACCCAAACCCAAGCCACAACTTTCTGGGTGCTCCAGAAAGAATGTACAGACCCATTAACAGCAAAATCATCCTTGCGCATCCTGAAACCGAGGTCTGCACAAATACGAAAATCATAATAGATTATTAGGGTCATATATGATATCGGGATATTCAGTTGCTGGAACAGGAAATTTGCATTGCACGGGTGGAGCCACGGTTTCTGTGCAGGAACAAGCCGCAAAATGGTCGCGTGTTAAAAGACATTATGAAAAAATTCACTAACCATTATTTTCAGGCTAAGTAATGGTACAGTCTGGGTTGCGAGATTTTTCTGTAGCTAGAATTTGCGCACAAATCGGAACTTTTATGTGCCACTCCTACATAAGCTCAACTACGCTAGCATGCAAGTTGGGCATATTTTAGTGCAACTGGCTGCAGTACTCTCAACAAGAATTTCAACCAAAATTTTCATACTGCACGAATAGCCATGGGCCAGTAACATATCATTTCGTCATTTCCCACCAATTCATATCTACAGTGAGAACTTCTCAGATAATTTTCAAGCTTATTGTTTTAACTGAAATCTTATCAGATAATTCCTTCCTCTACTGAAGAATCCTGATGACTGAAAGTAGCACCCAGTGAGAATCAGAGCAATAAAATCACCAGCATCATAGCAACAAACACTGAGGACTCAGAGCACTAAAATAGCGAATCAAAACAAGTATCAAAGAGTTACATAAATGATTATGGACTAAATGCAGTACAAAAGAATTATCTAATTAAAAGGAGGCACTAGAAGTCTTCATGAAAGTAATGACTTGAAACAGCAAAGTTGAACACAGAGAACCAGTAAGCGTGGAACAAGTTGAAGCTAAATTAAACACTGAAATAAGCGAGACAATTTGCTGATGTGATACTAAAGGGATAGAAAAGTTTAATGTAGTGGACAGAAACTATGAAGACACAAAAACAAATTTTGTCACCAGTCTTTATATCACATATTAGACACATTTTGCAACAGCCATACAAACCCTACATGCCCTAGAATAATTTACAGAAGAAAAATCAATGTTGAAGTTACTTAAAATTTGATTCTGTCATTGATGTATCCACATTCCACAACAAGTCCAGCACTAATTTTCAAGTTCAAGTTCAATACATGACCATAGTAATTTCTAGTAAATGTAAATTAAAAATGAATGAAAAAAAAGTTAACTGCAAGCCATTGTACATCCACAATGCTATGTGTTTTTGTTAGACAGCAAGCTCATGTTCATGGCATAGAAGGTGCAAGCTACCGATTCAAAAACCAATAACATAACACTGTAAAGTACAATAAAAAAACTGTAAAAGGAATACATCGCTGCTTCAGATGAATCAAATTTATTTCCCCTTGTCACTAGACTAAATTGGTTTAAAGTGGAATTATTTTCTCATTCAACATGGATACTTCCAGTACTCTACATATCCCGTTAGACTATATATATCTCCCCACCTCCATAAACCAATGCTAAATAAGTAGTGTTGTTCAAATATTGCTAATAACATACTCAGCTCAAAACTAGTACCCAGAATCTAGTTCTGAAAAACCGAACATCTCTGTAGATGTCATTCATGATAATAGGTGCTAGCAAGTAAATGCATAAGACCATTTCAGTCTTTTCCTTAGCATACATGAGGGTTTGAATGCTCACATGTTCAACCAACTATAACATTTCAGCATAGTATTTAGTACCTCCAAGAACTTCACGGCTCGCATTATAGCACAAGAATTGATGTATAACCGGATATAGTAACATAAGAAGAATGGTGGATATTAGTATCTAACTTACATGAGAATCAACTGTTGGGCTCTTGTAAACTGAATGTAATAGAAGTTATGCCACAGGCCTTCAACATTTTCTCAAACTTCCGAACCATTTCATCATCCTTTCTACATCTAACATCAAATACTTTGAGGTGCTCAGATGGAAGAAATTGTTGCACCAGACTGCAACTTTCTTCCATTTCAATTTCGTAGTTATGATCCTGTATCAGATAAAAGTATCTTACCTAAATTAATCACGTAAGATAAGTTCAGAAAGATGTCACCTAACATAAACTGCATATATGCAGTACATTCTAACGACAAAGAGTGCAGTCATACATCAGAAAGTTGAAGAATGAGCTTCTCGAGAATTGGAGCATGCTGGAGGATAACTTTTAGTGCATGAACGTCGTGGCCCACCACCCAATCACTGAGTATCAAAGTCTAACTTGTTAAATGCAGGGCACCATTTTAGATCTTGCTTGAAAATAGTCTGAGCAAAGGTTAGAAAAATATCTATTCAGACTTTCAAAAGTGGAACTAATCAATAATGAACTGGAATATAAGATTCATCACACGCAGAAACCTCCTCCTATACAAATGTTGAGTACATCTAAACATAGTTTGATTCTTGAAACAACTCGTCTACAGAAGTTCTAAAACTATAAAATTGTGTACAACACCCAGAGACACAGAATACCCATCAGGGATAGCTTCTTGAAACATTACAACATACAAATATTCCCAGAGAAAATGAAGAAGAAAGCATAAAATCTTCTGCATAAATAAAAGACATAAAGCGAAAAGGAACAATTGATAGGGCTATAGATCACTTCTCATTTTACAGGGTTCTCATTAGTGGCACAGAAATATACATGTTCTTGGAATAAGCATGCATGAGCATCTAACTAGTTTATATTCCAAAACCAAGATGAGCAGTTCCAAGAACATGGGCTGCAAACGTGTAGTACTACACTCTGCAGACTAAGTAATCTTCATGGTTCTATTTGAAACAAATAATAACTTGGAGAAGACAATTTTTATAAATTTGCAATGCCACTGGTACTGCATGAGTCTGCAACTGGTCAGAACAGATAATAGAAGATAGCGTATAGATAGACCTACCACTCCAGATTCAGCTACCAGTTCCAAATCTGTAGCATTGGACAAACTTTCAAGAAGGACACACGTTTGGCTGCCATCAAGATCCTTGAGAGCCGTAGTAGTACCAAGTCTGACAAGTCCTGTCACTAGCAGCGGCATGCTTTCAAGAAAAGGTGTCATGCCTCTGTTTCCATCCAGTTGAAGCGAAACAAGACTCGGCACACAAATCTTAGTACGGGTATCATAAGAAAAGTGTGACGCACCAGGGGTGATGGCGCCCACCCAGAAGTTCGCCTCCAGAAGATAAAGACATGTTCCTGTTATTTCTGCATTTGCGTTGTATGACCAGTGGGTCCAAACTATCAGTGGCCATCGAGCCTTCTTATTCTGTATCGAACCCTGTATGCGAACTCAGCGAATTATTATGAAGTAAAACACGAGAGACAGAGTTTGCTCTGCTCCGTTCCCCGTTCCGGCGACACTTACTTGTCTCTCACGTCTCCGGTGATCGCCGGCGGCCACGGGTGTTACAAGTGGTATCAAAGGCGGTTTATCCTCGGCCCTCACCGGATCTGTGTCTTGAGCCTCGGATCGTAATCCCCGACGGCTGGTTGAACCTGCTCTTTGCCTCGGCGAAGCAGCGGGATCCCATAGGTCCGTGACCGTGGTTGATCTGGTTCGGCATAGATTCGTCCATCAAATCCCTACCCAATCCAATTCCCACCCACCTCCTCGACTCGAGGCGACCCTGACGGCGCACCCTGCGTGACGCGGTGTTGCGTAATGCTTCAGCTCTACGGCACATCACTCGACTGGGGTTCGGCATCAACTGGATGGGGTTGGCGGCGTACCCACTGTGAGCTCCCTCATCTAGCTCCGTAATTTTGCATCTAGCACAAATCGATTAGCATACAAGGGTTGCGGGACGGTGTTTCCGTGTAAAATTCCGGCGTGCACTCGATTTTGTTGCGGTGGCGTTTGGCGGGGAAGTGTCCTTCGATTTGGGTTGCTGAACACCTGTTTCAGCGTAAAATCCCTCGATCGAGCCTCACTTCCAGGCGGTGGCGAATGGTTAGAGCGGCAATCGGAGAGGGTTTGTGGCACTGAACCGGTTGCTCGAGCCAGTGCTTCTTCTAGTGGATCATCACGGCTCCTCCTAAGCCCTCTGCTCAGACCAAGATCTTACTGGACCATATGGCTGATGGTGCTGAGGAAGAGCGGAATCGTTGGAATCAGGTCATGGGAAGTCTGGATCTGCTAGTAGAGCGCATGAATCATATGGGGGTCATCCAGCAAGAGCTTAAGGAACAATTGACGGGCAATACTCAGAAAGTGGAAAAATGCATTGCTGATCAACAACTACTGGCCCAACAAGTCAAAGCAAATGGACAGGTTGCAGCTCAACTTACACTGAAGCAGTTTGATCAGGAATTGCCAGCTCCTAGTGATGGTTCTATGATAGCAGAAGAGGAAGTTCAGTTTGAGAACATTTTTGCCAAGGAGCAATCTCATTACAGACCTGGACCTTCTCATCAGTACAGGCATAATCCTCCACCAAAAAAGGATACACTGCCTCACCATACACTTCCCAAGATGCACTTCCCCACTTTTGATGGAGGACATCCCAAAGTTTGGTTAGCAAAGTGTAGCAACTATTTCTCCATCTATTCCATACCTGAGAGTCTCTGGGTTCAGGCAGCAACAATGCATTTGGAAGGGAATGCTGCAAAGTGGTTTGAATCATACAAGCAGTCACATCCTGGATTGACTTGGACCAGATTTGCTGTTGATATTAGAGAGCACTTTGGTAGTGATGACTTCAGATCTGCTATTCATGAATTGCTGGAGCTGAAACAGACAACAACAGTGGAGGAATACACTATACAGTTTCAGTCATTGCAATATGATGTCACTATGCACAGTTCCAACTTTGAACCATTGTTCTTTGCTGAGAAATATGTCAGTGGGCTCAGGGATGACATCAGGGCTGTGGTGGAACCACAAGTGCCTACCATTGTGGAACGAGCAGCTGTCATTGCAAGGATTCAGTAAGGAGTCTTGGACAGGCAAAAGCAGAGGTTTCAGAACAAAAATGCGTTCAAGAACCAAGCTACAAAACCTGATAACAAATCAGCAGCTACTTATGGCTCTATTTGGAGAGACAAGCAACTGCGGGATTACAGGAAAGACAACAAACTGTGCTATGGATGTGGAGAGAAATTCGAGCCTGGACATGCAGAAAAATGTACCAAGCGTAACAAACCCCAGCTAAATGCATTGGTGGTCAATGACTTGGACATGGAGATCAATGAGGATCTTCTCAATGAAATGGCAATTGAAGAGCTATTGACTGAAGATTTTTGTCAGCTATCCCTGAATGCCATTTCGGGCACAGCAACTACAGATTCAATCAGGCTGAAGTCAAGAGTCAAAAACAAGACAATGCTGATACTGGTGGATACAGGCAGTAGTCACAGTTTTGTCAGCTCTCATTTCGTTCACCTGAACAACATACAAACACAACCAATGTCTCAACAGAAAGTGAAATTGGCTAATGGTATAACTATGTCCACTTCCAGGCAAGTAAAAGGGCTCCAATGGTATATTCAAGGGCAAACATTCACTACTGACATGATAGTGTTAGACCTCTTGCCTTATGATGCAATTCTGGGATATGATTGGCTCAAGGCAAATAGCCCCATGCAATGTGATTGGAAAAGAAAACAGTTGCAATTCCAACACAAAGGCAAGATAATCACTCTGCAAGGCCTATAGGATGACACCATGGCTCTAACAGCAATAACAACCGAACAAGTGATCAAGTCGACTTAGGGAAATGATGTCTAGGCTTTTGTTGTGGTAGACAGTTTGGATCAATCTGTACCTACAGACAAGCCTAATCTTCAAGTGCCCACTGCTGAGATTCAAGAGCTAGTGCACTCATATAAAGATCTATTCCAGGAACCTCATCAACTGCCCCCCCATAGGAGCTATGACCATGCTGTGCCTCTACATCCAGATTCAGTGCCAGTCAATGCAAGGCCCTATCACTATTCTCCTCAACACAAATCTGAGATTGAAAGACAAGTAACATAGTTACTGGAAGCTGGATTCATCTCACACAGTCACAGCCCATTTGGGTCCCCAGTCCTTTTGGTCAAAAAGAAGCTGGAGGTTTTGTGTGGACTACAGGAAGTTAAATGCAATGACCATCAAAAACCAGATTCCCAATGCCAATTGTGGATGAAATATTGGATGAGTTGGCTGGTTCCAAGTTGTTCACTAAACTAGATATGAGATCAGGATATCATCAAATTCGTATGCAACCAAGTGATGAGTATAAAACAACATTCAAAACCTATCAAGGCCATTATCAGTTTAAGGTTATGCCATTTGGCTTAACCAATGCACCAGCAACATTCTAGTGCATTATGAATCAACTGCTTCAACCCTTCTTGAGAAAATTTGTGCTGGTTTTCTTGGATGATATCCTCATTCACAGTGCCACTAAGCAGGAACACTTGCAGCACATCAAACAAGTGTTTGACATCTTGAGAAGCAACAAGTTATATCTGAAACCATCCAAATATAGTTTTGGTCAGTCTAGCATTGAATACCTGGGTCACAAAATTTTAGACAAGGGAGTGGCAACTGACCCTAACAAAATTACTGATATGCTACACTGGCCTACCCCAACTTCTATGACTGAGTTGAGGGCACTCTTGGGTTTGACAGAGTATTATAGGAAGTTTATCAAACATTATGGTCTTATAGCCAAACCTCTCACAAATGTACTCAGGATGAAACAGTTTCAGTGGTCAGCACAGGCTCAAACTGCTTTTGACAACCTGAAAGTGGCTATGACCTCTACTCCAGTCTTAACACTGCCAGACTTCAACAGACAGTTCCAAGTGGAAACTGATGCTTGTGCTGATGGTATTGGAGCTGTCCTTATGCAACAGGGTCAGCCAATTGCATTTCTTAGTAAAGCTTTGGGGGAGAAGCATAGGAACCTCTCCATCTATGAGAAGGAGTTCCTGGCTCTTATCATGGCAATGGACAAATGGAGAACATATCTACAAAGACAAGAGTTCATCATATTGACTGATCACAAATCTCTGTCTTACCTGACTGAGCAGAATTTACATTCTGAGATGCAAAGGAAGGCAATGACCAGGTTGATGGGACTCCAATTTAAAGTTCAGTAGAGACAGGGCAAAACCAACCTAGCAGCCGATGCACTATCCCGAGTGGCACATCTGCTACCCTTACAAGCTGTATCTTCAGTCCAACCTCAGTGGATTCAGGAAGTGTTGAACACCTATGCCACTGATGCTCAAGCCCAGGAGTTGCTGGCCCAATTAGCCATTCACAGCCCTAATGAGCAAGGCTTCAGCCTGCAAGAAGGACTCATCAGGAAAGGAGAGCTTATCTGGATAGGCAACAATTCAGCACTGCAAACAAAGTTGATTGCTGCTTTCCATTCCTCAGCTATTGGAGGACACTCTGGGGTTAATGCAACATATCACAGAATGAACAAGTTATTCTGCTGGAAAGGGATGAAGACAGACATTGACAGTTATGTGAAACAATGTAGTGTCTGCCAGCACACAAAACACTCTCATCAGCATCCAGCAGGTCTGTTACAACCACTCCCAATACCTGTTGGTGTCTGGCAAGATCTCTCCATGGACTGTATTGAGGGACTCCCCAAGTCTGAAGGTTATAGTGTCATAGTGGTGATTGTGGACAGATTGACCAAATTTGCTCAATTCTTTCCTATGAAGCATCCATACACAGCAACAGGAGTAGCTCAACTGTTCCTTGACAATGTTGTGAAGTTACATGGTCTCCCAAGAACTATTGTGACTGACAGGGACAAAATTTTTGTTAGTACATTCTGGAAACAGCTGTTCAAGTTATACAAGGTCAATCTGACTCTCTCTACAGCATACCACCCGCAAACAGATGGCCAGACCGAGCGTATCAATCAATGTCTCGAGATATATCTACGCTGTTCAGTACAAGATTCCCCAAAGGACTGGAAGAGCTGGTTGCCATTACCAGAGCTGTGGTACAACTCCACTTATCATAGTTCTATTCAGTGTTCCCCATTCAAGGCACTGTATGGTACTGAACCAAATCTGGGGGCTAATCCTGTATACCCCAACAGTACAAAACCAGAGGTAGTGGAAATTGTGAAACACCGCGAGAAGCACTTGGCACTCCTGAAACAGTGACTTGAGCAGGCTCAAAACCGAATGAAAATGCAAGCAGACAAGTACAGAACTGATAGACAGTTCGAGGTGGGAGATCAGGTGCTGCTACGTCTTTAGCCATATACCCAGTCTTCAGTGGCTAGCAGGCCTTTCCCCAAACTTGCATACAAATTCTTTGGCCCCTACACAGTACTGGAGAGGATTGGCACGGTGGCATACAAGCTGCAATTACTGGCTGGGAGCGAGATCCATCCTGTCTTTCACATATCTCAGTTGAAACCCTTTCTTCCTGATTACACACTAGTTTTCTCTACTCTTCCAGTACTGACGGACATTCAGGCAACTGATGCAGTTCCGGATAACATCATCGAGCAGTGACTGGTCAAGAAAGGTAATACAGCTGTTCCACAGGTACTCGTCTCTTGGACTGGTTTACCAGCTTCTACAACAACCTGGGAGGATTATCACGTGCTCAAGACCAGATTTCCTTCCGCACCTACTTGGGGACAAGCAGCAACTTCGGCAGGGGGTTGTGACGCACCAGGGGTGATGGCGCCCACCCAGAAGTATGCCTCCAGAAGATAAAGACATGTTCCTGTTATTTCTGCATTTGCGTTGTATGACCAGTGGGTCTAAACTATCAGTGGCCATCGAGCCTTCTTATTCTGTATCGAACCCTGTATGCGAACTCAGCGAATTATTATGAAGTAAAACACGAGAGACAGAGTTTCTCTGCTCCGTTCCCCCTTCCGGCGACACTTACTTGTCTCTCACGTCTCCGGCGATCGCCGGCGGCACGGGTGTTACAAGAAGTTACAGTAGCAGACACGCAGGCGCCTTAGAGACTTGGAGAACATTCTGTGGGCCAAAATTCTGCAGTCATCCATCATGAGATCCTCCAAGCTCTCACATCTTGAGAAATCCATAGAGCAGCCATCCAGCAAAAGAGACCACAGATGCAGGGTCTTCAAGTGCTTGGTGATGAGAGGCACATGGGCTAGCACCATGGGTCTTGGTAAGGACATGCCCATGACTTTGAGCACCCGAACGTCACACATGAAAGCGTACTGGATCCACATGTCGACGTATTGGACAACATCATCGCTGCCCTCATATTCATTGAATTGCATTTGGGGATGGAAATAGGTACAGAACTCGAACTCCAGCAGAGGGGAGCGGTCACGGAAGAGGAGCAGATTGTTGACAAATGTGTTGAAATCCGCCGCACAGGACCACCTACCATCGTCGGAGACGCGCAGGGCGGTCATGGACTTCCAGAGGTCGTGCCAGAAGCGCGGGAGCACGCACATGCACACCGCCTCGTGTGGCGGCAGAAAGTAGAGCACGCGGTGAAGGATCCCTTCCGGGAGACTGCTGAGTAGGTCCCCGCCGCCGTTCACCACGGCCGTCGGGCTGTCTCTTGTCCTCGTGGCCTGGAGGCATTTCGTCGAACAGGCCGTGGGCGCCCGTGCTGCGGAAGGAGAAGCGAATATAACACCAGAGGGACGGACAGCACAGAAATGGAGAGGGACATGAGCGGCTGGCTCCCACGCGTTAGTGTACCTCGCTCTTCCGTAGGTATGCTCGCCGGCCTCCGGTGGCCGCTGCTGCCGGGAAGAGCAGGCGAGTGCGGAGTGCCGCGCCGGAGACGACGAGGCGAGAACCGCCTTGGAAGAGGAGCGCAACGGCTGGTTTTGCTTACAGCCTGGCCGGTTCGTCACGTCGGGTTATTTCTGCCTCCCATGGTCACCGTTGTAACTAGCTGGGGCCCACAATGCTTGTGCTAATTCCGTGCTCCACAGGTGAGTGAGTACCACACTGGTACAGAAAACATTTGTACAGGCGGTGGTAGAAGCATTTACACAGGCGGCCAAGCCCACCGCCTGTACCAGGGGTCAGTACTAATCGGCCCACAGTACCGGCGGCGGAGAGTGAGCCGCCTGTGAAAATTGACAAAGTGAGCCGCCTATGAAAACCTAATTTTCACAAAGCGGCTTACTCTCCGCCGCTGTGTAAATAATTTTTATATTTATTTTAAATTTTAATTTTTGCCTCCACACTATAGTGCTATGTCTGTCACACATATATATATTTAAGATATGTAAACATGAACCATAAAATTGCATCATACATACAACACATATAAATATTATAGATATGTACACATGAAATCAAACATCAACCAAAAAATTATATATATACACGTCAATATTATCCGCACAACCATTTAGTGTTTATATGTCATTTCGTTTCAAATTTAGACCTGCTAGGTCTGTCAGCGCTCTAAATTTCTCACTTGCTAAATTGCCCTCCCGATCAAAATATGCTCTGTCACTTGGAATTATTTCTCTCATAATAAAACCGCACAAGTCTGATACTATATTTTTCCATAGTCGTTGGTGTAAAGGGCACGTCCTTTCCTTTCTTTCTCGGCTGGAAATAAAGTTTAAAAGCATCATTGACACATGTCCAATATATACATTTGCAACTTTAATGAGAAAACTTCATACATAGATATTATTTACCATATTTTTGTCCCTGACGTATCGTCCCCGCTGCCTTATAAACTCACAGACATAGTATCCACAATAGACCGATCCAGGAGGTTGCTTGTGGCACTATATAATGAGCAACAGAATTATTCTAAAATTGTCATGCCTTGTGTATTATTTATATGATGATATGTGTTCGGACAACTTACCGGATAATGGTGTTGTATTGTCAATGGCACCCTAGGATCTGAGCGTGTGGCGTCTACCGGTCCTTTTTGTTTCTTATAAAACCGCATGCCCTGTAGATATCAAATATAAAACTCTAAAGTTATTTTGAAACTCTAATTCATATAAGTACGCATGTGGTTGCATGTTGGCTCACCTTTCTAATTGAACCAAGAATGGTTGATACGACTCGGGAGGAAAATGTAAGGAGTCTAGGACAAGCACCCTCCCTTGGAAGGGATAAATATAAAAAATAATCCAATGGTCACTGCATGAATAAATGAGTGAGCGACACATGTACTTAGGGTTTACACGATAATTTGAAGTACGTATATGAAGTCACGCTTACCTAAAGTTGTAAGGTGCCAATATGAAATCCCTGTACTTATATCTCAGCATTGCTCTACCGAGATAGAGGGCATAATCATCCTCGTATTTTCTTTGCAACTCTTTTATAGCTTCTGCAGCTGCTTCTGGTGTTTTGTCCTTCTCTATCTTGGCTCTATCTTCATTTGTCAGTACAAATTTGTGCATATTTTGTTGTAACCTGATAGGGCTTAGATAACAGACCATCGCTCCAGTAGTTAATAACCTCTGCTCGTGATCTTGCAAATTACAGACAACATCCGCATATTAGAGTTTCATAGTACATATTTAATAATAACAAATGTGTGTGCATGAGTGATACTTACAGGCACCAGATTGTTATGAGTTGGACGTCAAGCCGCCCATAGTTCAACAACAAGTGCATGTCCTCGAAGGTAACAAATGCCCTGCTTTTTTTCATGCCAGTAGCAAACACGTCTGCTGGTATATCAGCACTGATTGCATGGAGGCCAGCATTCACTACTCTCATGTACCAGTCATGAAACCTTTTTATTGGCCATTGAATCTTTTCAAGCACCGTCCATTGCAGCATAGGCCTTCTGGGCACATAGTTACTGGGGACATTAACATAATCATCGATCGTTGGCTTCTTATATCCTTTAGGGTCAATGGTGTACTTGATGGCTGTTCGACATGTACGTCGCCACTTGGGGCTTCTGTTGATGGTGGCACGGCTTCTGTTGATTGGCCGGCGGCTTCCTTTTTCTGTGACGGTTCGAGCTCAACGAGTCGTGCTGTCCGCTGCTTTCCAAGTCCTTTCATAAAGAGAGCTGTGCCTGCTGCTTTCCCCTTTTTCGGCTCATAGGGAGAAATCAATTTTGGAATTAGAAATTTCTTCGCCTTCTTGGAGGCTGGTGCTGGTGGGGGAGTTTGCTCATCTTCCTTCTGCTTTGGTGGTGGTGGGGGAGTTTGCTCATCTTCCTTCTGCTTTGGTGGTGGTGGGGGAGTTTGCTCATCCTCCTTCTCCCGTGTTGTGTCCTCCTTGGCTGGCGGAGTCTGCTGCTCAGGTATGTTCTTGGCTGGCCCCTCGAGCTTATTCAGCGAGAATGTCAAATCATGTATTGGGGAGGACGGCGGTGGCTCATAAATGTACGGGGATGCTGGAGCATGCATTGGCGATGGTGGCTGTTAAATTGTTTCGGCCTCTTGGGATGGTTAAGGCACTGGTGGAGAGGGTGGCGCTGGTGGATCAATCAACCTTACGTACCGTCTCGGCCATTGTATGAAGTTGTTGATTGCTTGTCCAAGCTTCTCTGTACCCTCAGAGGTCGGGATGTCGATGAAGTCGTCTTCATATCCACTCTCGACTGTCAACACTTCCACCCTGCAGTATGTATCTTGCATCTCGACACCATGGAAACTACGTCCAGGGATAGCATTGCCTGTGGCCACTTGCTTTGTATGCTGATTCCTAAGGCCATAGGATATGACCAAGGAGCAAGGCCAAGGTTTATCAATATCGTCAACTGGATAATGGTCCTTATTTGTTGTTGATGCTATACTGCTTGGAAAGGGCATAGATTGTGTGGCCATCTCCTGGCTACCCAAGGGTTGAGCTGGGACAAGCTGCATATGCGAAGGAGCTTGTGATGACATCTGTGGAGTAGACACTGCTCCCGCCAACCGCTTCATCACTTCAGGATCAGGATTTTTAAAGAAGTCTTCCATCATATCCCTAAACTTTTTCGTGGCCTGCTGCTCAAAAAAATCCTTCATGTGCTCCTTATGTCGTTCTCTTTTCTTATACATGCCTTTCCACTCATCACCGAATCCTTCTTTCCAGCTGGTTTTGGATGAGATGCCCCGTACACGGCCTGGATGCTCGGGGTTACCTACAACATGATCTTTCATGTCAGTGTCGATTTCTATTTTACTCGAATAAAATGGAAAAAAATGGTTACCTAGAGCATGGGTAAGGCTGTCCCTCTCCCTCTGTGACTTGAAGGCACCTGTCTTTTTCAGCTTTGATGCTTCCAAAACCTTCTCAGCAACTTCTTTAATCTCATCGGGACAGGAGATCTCATCGCTCTTAGTGTTTGCCTTCCGAGCGCGAAGCTAATTCACACTTCTTTCAGGCACTATATCGGTCAATGCCAAGTGGCCCTCTCTCCTCTTTGCTTCGTCTTCTGCCCTCCATTTATGAATCTTGGCCTTGTAACCACCAGTGCCGAGGTGGTGGTGATACCTGTTCTTCTTCGCGAGTTCAGAGGCGGCTTTGCTCTTAGCCTTGGAATCGTCAAAGTCTTTCATGGCTCAAAAACGTGCCCACTAATCCGCTGTGAGGGTACCGCTTCGTCGGGTCCCGCCCCTTGAGCAACCACTTTTTATTCATATCGTGCCTATAGCCCCGGAATGATATTGCTAACTGCTTCATGACATGACCCTTAACCAACACTTCTGTACCCTCCGGGAAAATAAACTTAGTGCACAATCGAGTCCAACAACGGGTCCTCTTTCCTTCAGGCACCATACTCGAATCACTCCAGCTGATATCAAATTCCTCCTTTACTAAAAATCCAATTGCGGCCCTAAATTTGGGTAGCGCCTCTAGAGGTGCTAAGGGCTCTCCGCTCGGACTAACCTCTGTAATCCTATAAACTTCTTCTGGAAATCTATTCCTTCCTCTATCTCCTCGTGCCCGATCACTCTTTTTCTTTGTGAGGCATCGTGTCCTTCTGATCATCTTGTTCTTCTGTCTCCATTTCGGCAACAACTTGAGAGAACACCTCCTGTCAATTCAATTGTTAGGTACATACATACACATGCATTATCTCGTATAGACACTCGCTTCCATATATACTTCATCATCATCGGATCACCTTCGGGCTCGTAATTAGGGTCATGTTCTAACTCAAGACGAGCCTTCTTAGCTCTAGGGGATTCACGTGGTGATACGTTCGAACTCCTATAAGGTTCGGATCCGGAGGTGTCGATCCCTGTATCTATCTGGGCATCGGCCTGCTTTCGGATTTGATGGAGTACTCATCCGCATGAAATACAAGTATAAACATAGAATACAAGTATAAACATGGAATACAAGTATATACTCTAATTACATAGCCTAATTAGCAAACCTATTATTAACAAAAACATTACTAATTAATTATTAACAAACCTTAATTAACATGCTCTACTTAAGAACCACTAATTACTAACTAAATTAATTAATAAACCCTAACAAAAACATTACTTGATTATTATTAACAGACCCTATCAAAAATATTACTAACTATTATTAATAAACCCTAATTAACATACTCTAAATTACTAACTAAATTAATTAACAAACCCTAACAAAAATATTACTGATTATTATTAACAAACCCTAATTAACATACTCTAATTAAGTAGAAAACCTAATTTACAAACCTAATTAACTAACACTAATTTGCAAACCCTAATTAATAAACATTAAGTAGGAAACCCTAATTAACAAACTAATTAATAAACCCTAATTAATTACTAATTAATAGTTCAAAACAATAAATACTAATACTAATAATTAATTAACAAAAACAAAAAAAAAAGCCAGCCCGGCCAGGCGGCTGCCCGCCCAATAGGGCCCGCAAAGGCCCACCTGCCGCTGGGAGGGGGCGGCGGCGCCACGGTCGCTTGCTGGCGCTTGGGAGGGGCGGCGGCGCCACTGTTGCGGTGGAGGTCGCGGCGGTCTGGCGGTGAGGTTGCGCGAGGCGCCGCTGCCGCCGGAGTTGGGCGGCGGCGCTTTGCCGCGCGGGCGTCCGCGGGGGCGGCGGTCCGGGCCTTGGCAGCTGCCTTGGCGGGCGCGGGCGGAGAGGTGGTGGCGGGCGGTCCGGCGGGAGGCCCGGGCGGTGGCGGTGCGGGCGAGAGGTGGTGTCGCGCGGCGGATTTAGGTAGCCTGTCGGCGTCAATTTCGTCAATCTCGCGCCACCAAACTTAGAAAATTTCGCGTCCCGCGCGCTCGGGTTTATATGCGAGCTGATTTATACCGGCGGACCACATTGACCCCCGCCTTGTACAAATCATTAACACAAAGGGGGGTAGTTGGCGGCCGCCTGTACAAATATATTTGTACAGGCGGCCCTCTAAGACAACCGCCTATACTAATATATTTGTACAGGCAGCTGTGATTAAACGCCGCCTGTATAATAAATTTTTCAATTTATACCAAATTCAAGTTAGTGCTTAGGGTTTATTAATTAATTTAGTTAGTAATTAAAGATTTGTTAATTAGGGTTAGTTATTATTTCATGTACTTAGGGTTTGTAAATTAATTTAGTTAGTAATTAAAGGTTTATTAATTAGGATTAGTTATTATTTCATGTACTTAGGGTTTGTGAATAAATTTAGTTCGTAATTAAAGGTTTATTAATTAGGGTTAGTTATTATTTTATGTAATTAGGGTTTGTGAATTAATTTAGTTAGTAATTAAAGGTTTGTTAATTAGGGTTAGTTTATTATTTCCTATACCTAAGGTTTGTTAATTAATTTAGTTACTAGCTAAAGGTTTGTTAATTAGGGTTAGTTATTATTTTCTATACCTAAAGTTTGTTAATTAATTTAGTTATTAATTAATGTTTTATTAATTAGGGTTAGTTATTTTTTCATGTACTTAGGGTTTATGAATTAATTTAGTCAGTAATTAAAGGTTTGTTAATTAGGGTTAGTTTATTATTTCCTATACCTAAGGTTTGTTAATTAATTTAGTTAGTAATTAATGGTTTGTTAATTAGGGTTAGTTATTATTTTCTATACCTAAGGTTTATTAATTAATTTAGTTAGTAATTAATGGTTTATTAATTAGGGTTAGTTAGTATTCCGTGTACTTAGGGTTTATTAATTAATTTAGTTAGTAATTAAAGGTTTGTTAATTAGGGTTAGTTATTATTTCATATACTTAGGGTTTGTGAATTAATTTAGTTCGTAATTAAAGGTTTGTTAATTAGGGTTAGTTATTATTTCATGTACTTAGGGTTTGTGAATTAATTTAGTTCGTAATTAAAGGTTTGTTAATTAGGGTTAGTTTATTATTTCCTATACCTAAGGTTTGTTAATTAATTTAGTTAGTAATTAAAGGTTTGTTAATTAGGGTTAGTTATTATTTCCTATACCTGAAGTTTGTTAATTAATTTAGTTAGTAATTAAAGGTTTGTTAATTAGGGTTAGTTATTATTTCATGTACTTAAGGTTTGTGAATTAATTTAGTCGAGTAATTAAAGGTTTGTTAATTAGGGTTAGTTTATTGTTTCCTATACATAAGGTTTGTTAATTAATTTAGTTAGTAATTAATGGTTTATTAATAGGGTTAGTTAGTATTTCCTATACCTAAGGTTTGTTAATTAATTTAGTTAGTAATTAATGGTTTGTTAATTAAGGTTATTTATTATTTCATGTACTTAGGGTTTGTTAATTAAGGTTATTTATTATTTCATGTACTTAGATATACAACAAAGGGGCAATGTAAACATCTTGCTTAATAAGAAAGAGTAGCATAAGGTACAAATGATAACACTACTACAGAAATAGCCTTTAGTCCCTGTTGGGAATGGGCTTTAGTCCCTGTTTCCCAACCGGGACTAAGAAAGGGGACTAAAGGTCAGGACCTTTAGTCCCGTTTTCACAAACCCGGACTAAAGGTTTCTCCGACTCGAAAAAAATAAATTGCGGTGTGTGAGATTCGAACCCAATACCTCTCGCCTCACGTATAAAGGCCTTACCAACTCAGCTATACACCACATGTGACACAGTCCTGTGTAGTCTCCTTTTAAATTGATCCACGGAGGACCTTTAGTCCCGGTTGGTAACACCAACCGGGACTAAAAGTCGGATTTTAGTCGGTTGGTGTTACCAACCGACTAAAAAAGTTGAGGACCTTTAGTCCGAGTTGGTAACACCAACCGGGACTAAAAATTGACCTTTAGTCCCAGTTGTTATTACCAACCGGGACTAAAGATCTTAAGTCCCGGACGCAAAAAAATACCGAGTCTAAAGCCGAATTTGTGCATCGACCAATGGCCTGTTCTGTAGTAGTGTAAGTGATACATGAGTTACATGAGTAATGACAGCATATAGAATCTAGCGTGCTACAGTCCTTCCTTGTCTATCGTGGCGCACCCAGGGCAATAAGGTTTGCGGGATACTTTTCTCAATATTTTTGATGTTCTCTTGAAAGTTTGTAAAAAAGAGACATCTCGCTGAACTGGTTAACATCCTCTAAATCTATTACACCATCAACTCCTATAATTTGTTGCTTTCCAGGGATAGCTACGTGGTGCTTTAGTTTTTGGGTACTTTTCTTTTCATCCTTAGAAAGGATTTGTTCCACATAGAAGACCTGTGCAACACGGTTAGCAAGGATCCACGGATCATCTTTGTAACCTACTTTACTTAGGTCAAGAACTCTCTGGCCATAGTTATCCACAGTGACATGTTTATCTTGAACCCATCGACATCGAAACACTGGAATCTGCAGGCGTGGACCATATTCAACCTCCCATATGTCATCAATAAACCCAAAGTATGTAGTTGTTTCACCAGTTGCATCATCTACAGCATCACATCGAACGCCACTATTCTGTGCCATGCTTTTGGTGTCCCTAAAGCTGGTGGAAAATGAGAAGCCACTAATGTCATAGCTCTGCCATGATGTGACCTGGCTTGATGGTCCAGATGCTAAAATCTTGATGGTTTCTGATTCCTCTATCATGTCCAAAGTCTTTAGCCATGCGGCAAACCGACGCTTGTGTTCCTTGTCTACCCAATCATTTGTGCATCCTGGATTCTCCTCACGAAACTCTTTCATGTGCTACTCGATGAATGGGTCGATTATTATGAGTTGTTGTAGTATGCTGTAATGTGCTTCTAGGACTACGTTGTAGTCTGGCGGGATGAATGATTTCCGTCCCATCCTTCCGCGTCCATCAAGCCTTCCCTCATGTCGCAATGGAGGCAAACCAATTGATACCTGGTCTTTTAGAAGATTATTACATAATGGTCCTCTAGACTCAATGGCCTCTTCTGTAGTGTATGCCTCTATCATGGAACCCTCCGGATGAGCACGATTTGACATATAGCCATTCAATATTGACATGAAACGCTCATACGTCCACATTTCATGGAAATATCACTACTACAGAAAATCTTTTACGAGGCACTTTGGAATTGCTCTCGGAGGCGGGCAGCCTAAAAAACCGCCTCGGTTAATGCCTCGATTAACCGAGGCGGTCACTTTTTATTAATCGAGGCGGTTTAAAAAAACCGCCTCGCAAAATCTATTAACTGAGGCGGTTTTTATAAAAAAGCCCGCCTCCAGAAATAGCCCTATTAACCGAGGCGGACCTTCTAATTGGCCCGCCATGGTTAATAGGCCGAGACCCAAACAGGCCCAGGCAAAGTCCAAAATCCCCACTTTACTTGGACTTATATAAATAGCAAAGTTAGGGTTTCCATCCTCATTCCCTCTCTCCCAGGCACAGCAGCCGCTCCCTCTCCTCCAACTCGACCCGTCTCTTCCCTCCGAGCACATCGCCACCCCTTCCCTCCCTACACCGGGCGGCCGCTGCCAGCGTGGTGCGCGCAAGCGGGCAGGCGCGGTGCGCGCATGGCGCGGCAAGGCGGTGCGGGCGCAGCCTTGAGCAAGGCGGCGCTGCACGGGGCGGGCCTCTTCAGCGCTGGGCTTGGGCGTGGGCGGCGGCCGGGCGGCGTCGCTCGGCCCAGCGGCGCTCGGCCCCGGCAGCAGCGGCTCCCTCCCTCCTCCACGCGATGGCGGCGGCGACCTCCCCTATTCCTACCTCCACGCGACGGCGGGCGACGACCTCCCCCTATTCCTACTTCCCTGATCGCGCGGCACAAGCAGTGGCGGCCAGATCCGGTGCCGTGGTGGCCGGATCCGGCCTCCCCGCGGTGGATCCGGCCAGCTTTGGGATCCGGGCGGCGGTGGTCCTCCTTCGGCCGCGGGTCCGGCGGCGGGGTCCTCCTCCGGCCGCGGATCTGCTGGCGGCGGCGGCCCTCCCCTACCGCAGATCCGGCGGCGGGGCGTTCTCCTCGAGCTCCTCCACCGTCCACTTCTTCGTGCACGTGCGGGGCGGCGGCGCGGCGGCGAGGGCAGCAAATGGATGGGCTCAGCCCCGGGCCCTGGATGGGCTCGTGGACGGGCTCGGCTTTATTTATTTATTTTTGTTTCATTAACGGAGGCGGGCACTGGTCCGCCTCGGTAAATCAACTGATTTACCGTGACCTTCCTGCCGAGGCGGACGGGAAAACCGCCTCGAAAATCTATTCTGCCCGCCTCGGTAAAAATTCCTCGTAGTAGTGTATATGGGACCCAATGCCTCTATTTGAGGCACCAAATGAACAACAAGGTGTACCATTATATCAAAGAACGATGGGGGAAAGCACATCTCCAACTGGCTCAATGTCTCTCGCAAAGAATTTCTGTAGGGACTCTAACTCATCACGGACAATTACCTTCTCGATATCTTATTGAAGAAGTAGCACAACCGTGTGATTGCCATCTTTAAGAACACTGGATTTATGGCCCTGATGGCAATAGGAAGAAAAGTGGTCAGCATGACATGACAATCATGTGAGTTGTAGTTGATGAGTGTAAGGTCTTTCATCGACACAAGACTCCTTATATTGGAGCAGAAACCAGATGGAACTTTTAAATTCTTCAACCACACACACATTGCATGTTTCTCCTCTGCTCGGGTTATAGCTTGTTGCCGGGTAGGCGGGTACTTCCCATTCTCTAGGAGTACGGGGTGAAGTTCTTTTCTGATCTTTAAATGTTGCATGTCCAAACATGAATTGAGACCTTCCTTTGTCTTGCTCTTTATGTCTAGCAAAGTTCTAATTACGCTGTCAAACACATTCTTCTGAACATGCATACCATCGATCGCATGTCGTACGTCCAAGTCTTTCCAGTACGATAAGTACTTAAAGAAAATAGACTTCTTCTTGAATGTGTCCCCTTCATTTGCCTTTACAACCTTTCTTGATTTCCCATCTTTGGTCTTCTTTCCAAAAACAAACTTCACATTCTCAACTATCTTGTACACTCTATGCCCTTTACTATAACCTGATGGAGCAGTGGATTTTGATTCGTCCATATTGTCAAAGTACTTATTCATCTTTTGTAAGCGGTACTTATGGCCTGTCGGTAGCCACCTCCTATGCCTCATGTACACTATCTTGTTAGATGCAGGAAGAGACACGTGCCATGTTCCATCTATGCACTCTACACAATCAACCTTTCCCTTGAACTGGTCAGATAATAAGAAGAGAGCAGGGTAATCATTAATTGTGACAATAATAATTGCTCTCAGTGTGAATGTCTCTTTGCGGAACGCATCGATCATGTCCACACCCACTTTCCATAGTGTTTACATGTCTTGCATTAAGGGCTCTAGAAATACATCCATATCAACTCTAGGTTGTGTAGGTCCAGAAATAAGAATGGTTAGCAAAAGATATTTTCTTTTTTGACACAAACATGAAGGAAGGTTGTATATTGTCAGGATCACTGGCCATATGTTTGTGCGTGCTGCTCCTCTCGGCAAATAGATTCATTCCATCAGTACTCAGAGCAAACCTTACATTTCGTGGATCCTCGGCAAAGTCCGGATATTTCTTATCGAATTCTTTCCATTGCTTTGCATCGGCTGGATGTCGTAACTTTCCATCATCTTTTCTTTCATCAGAAGCATGCCAGGTCATAAGTTCCGCGTCTTCAGGGTTTGCAAACAAACACCTCAAACGATCAACTACGGGGAGATACCATATCACCAAAGCAGGAATTCTTCTCAACGCATAATATTCCACTTCGATATTGCTAGTGGGCTTTGAACGTTTGTCTTGTTAAGTCTTTGTTTGGGTCTTCTTTCGCTTCCTCCCTGAAGAAACAGAGGATGCATTCTCTTCCTCCCGATAATCTTTATTCATCTTGTACCAACTAGCACCACAGTTTGGACAGCTGTCTAAGTCTTTATACTGATCACCCCGATATAGAATACAATAATTTCTACATGCGTGGATCTTCTCAACACCTATCGTAAGTGGACTGACTAGCTTCTTTGCATAGTACGTGTTAGCAGGCACTTTGTTCTCCTTAGGAAGAAGGTCTCCAAGTACACGCAATAAATTATTGAAGCTAGCATCGGACCAACCATGTCTAGACTTAATCGTCAAGAACTGAAGAACAGCCCGTAATGTCGACCACTGTTTGGTACAACCTTTCAACTCGTCGTACAAAGGCTCCTCTGCTGCCTTCTTCAAGGCTTCCATTCCCTTCATGAAGAATATTGATGGATTCGCACAACGGTTCATTATTGCCTCTAAGAAATCTCCATCTTCAATGGCATCTGTGTTAGCATGCTGAGTTTCATTGACATCGGACGTAGCATTATGAGTTTCATTGACATCTGGCATAGCATGATGGGTTTCGTTGATATCTGGCATAGCATGACATTCATTGAGATATGGCATTGGACCCTCCACATTGATGTTACTTGCAGTGTTGTCAGTTGTCCGCATATAAGGTGTAGAACTACCCTCACCATGTTTTGTCCAAATCAAGTAGTCCTCCATAAATCCTCCGCAAAACCGGATGAGAAGTGATTGCTTCTACATTGTCAAATACCACAATATTTTTTTTGCGGTCTGGCATGGACAACATATGTGCTTTGCCTTTGTTCTCTGAGCATGTATCTTCGCGGCATCAATAAATTTTTGGACCTCCACTACATATGATGGGTCTAATCTTGATAAGTTGTACATCCATAATGACCTCTCCATATTTAGTCAGAATTAGTTAAGAAAATTGTAGGTCAATCTAAAAACAAAACGAATATAACCCCCGAAAACAAATCATAACTAAGATACTTGACCTCCTTCAATTAAACGGAGATGAAAACCTACCCCTTACAGAGTTTACAAAATATAGAATTTAAATAATTGCTTCAACTCAGTTTCATAATTATAAGAAAATATTAAACGGAGATGAAAACTACCCCCGATAGAGTTTACAATTTATGGAATTTAAATAATTGCTGAAACTCATTTTCATAATTATAAGAAACAATTAAACGGAGATGAAAAACCTACCACTAACAGAGTTTACAATTTATGGAATTTAAATAATTGCTTAAACTCATTTTTAAAATTATAACAAACCCTAATTAAACGGAGATGAAAACCTACCCCTTTACGAGTTTACAATTTATGAAATTTAAATTTAGTATATGAATTTATAAAGTGTTATGATTTTAAATTGTTTAAACTCATTTGCATAATTATAGGAAACAATTAAACGGAGATGAAAACCTACCCCTAACAGAGTTTACAATTTATGGAATTTAAATAATCGCTTAAACTTATTTTCATAATTATAACAAACCCTAATTAAACGGAGATGAAAACTACCCTTTACAGAGTTTACAATTTATGAAATTTAAATTTAGTATATGAATTTATAAAGTGTTATGATTTTAAATTGTTTAAACTCATTTTCATAATTATATGAATTTATATTTACTCACAAAGATTTTAAAAAGTATTCATTTCCTATTTTATGATTTTTCAACAATTTAGTATATGAATAGAGATAAACTAAAACTCAATAAAAAATAAAAACTTCAAAAAGGGCTCATCATTACTCTATTGCATAGATCTACTCTCAATGATTCTAAAAAGTATTTATTTCCTATTTCCTAAATTTTATACAATTTACTATGAATTTACATAAAAATTTAGCTAAAACTCTCTCTCTCTTGCCCTATGAACCCTAACCCTAAGCAAGAATGCATGATGAACCCTAGATCTAGAGCATCTCCAATACAAGAATTGAACCTCGAATCACAAAAAAATAGCATCAAGGGCACTAACTAACCTTTTGGAAGTTTCTCACCAAAGAAATGAAGTTCAAAACCTTCCCCCTTGGAAACTGTTCTTGTCTGGTCCGCCACTATGCACAGCATGGGAGTAACTATTATTGTCTGCAGGTGGACGAAGGGTATTTATAGCGGGATTATCACAGGCGGTTCTCTTAACTATACCGCCTTGTGTAAATAGGTGTATTTACACAAAGCGGTATAGTTAAAGAGAACCGCCTGTAAACGCTTTTACACAGGCAGTTCTCTTGTTGGGCCCACTGTATTTTTTCTACCGCCGTCATGAAATTGTGAACCGCCTGTGAAAAAAAAACAAGGTGCCAGCAAAAATGATTTTTGTACTAGTGCCACCGTGTTGCACAAAAAAAACGAAAAAGCTACGAGTTGCAAACTGCGTCTTAAATATAAACATGTAAATTATTTTAGAAATTGTACTCTTGGCCATTTAAGAATTTGATGCAATTACATCTGCAAACATAAAAGGACATTTCAGAGTCTGAAATTGCCATCAAACTCTTACTTGTTTATATTTAAGACTTAAAATGTCCATTTATGTTTGCAGATGTAATTGCATCAAACCATTTACTCCTCCTCTATTTAGAGAGATATTATTGGTGATGTCAATATAATCTAAGGGGCCATATTTCGTGAGGATACAAATCTCAGTGTTACCGCTCTTGCTCTTCCAAAGAAATAACATATAATGGAAGACTTAATTTTTTGTTTATATTAAACCTTTAGCTTAAATTTGAATGTATGAACATTTGCATTTCTGTTGAGTTATTGACATGGATTGGTGAATCATTTGTCTTATATATGGCCATGATTTTCTTTTTATTGCATCAGAATTGGATGGTCATGTACATTTTGTGTTGAGATAGTGTATTTGTGTTGTTTTCATTGCAATAAAAAATAAAAAAAAGAATATTTACTATCTCCATTATATTCAACCCAATAACAATCGCTCACATGTGTTGATAAGTGTGTTTGGTTTGCAAAGTGTCCCAAGCAGAATCACTTGATCCAGCATGGGTCGTCCTACAGTTTTCGCAAGGAATGACTCGGTCCAATGGTTTAGCTTTCAGTGTAATGGTGATCCAGATCTTTGAAGCAAACCAAGGGACATAGTAAAGTTTGAATATAGGATTATATTGGGTCATTTTGGAGGATATCATGATGCAAACCAAACACATTGTAAAAGCAAGGAGTGACTTGAGTTATTTTGTGTTGCTTTGTTCAACAAGATAAGGAAGAGGCCTGAACGGGGTGCTAGATGGACTGATAGGCTGAAAGCACCACTCAAGGGCTCATTTGTCCCCTTGACATCGCCGGATTAGAAATATCTTGAGAGCAAGTTTAATAACACAGTTGGCAGATAGGCTGTAAGGATTTTTGCAGCCTTCTCCCAGTCTAGCCATACAGTAGTTAGTCCTTCACTATTAATATATGACTCACTTGTCTCTCTCATAAAGTTTCTCAGCTCCTGTGTCTCAGCCAGCTGTAACCTTATAGCCCACTTTTTCTCTCCCTTCTCTCTTCTCTCCTCCACCTCAAGATTTAGCCGGTTTGCAGTCTTCTATAATACTTGCTCTGATTAGCTTTAACTACATGCTTCCTACTCTATTAATGAGAATTTGGTTTGGAATGACTTTATGACTTTCTAAATGATTTTGTAATTATAATATATCTATTATAGAATTTTGTGAGATATACGTAATTCATTAATAATATGAATAATCAATATTTAAATGTAGTAATGAAGTATATAAAATGAGAAAAATGAAGGTCTCACTGTTAAGTTGAAGTCTTTGACCTGACAGCGACGCATTGCTACCGACTTTCAAGTACTCCCTCTTTTTATGTTTAAGGGAAAGTACTCCCTCTATTCTATATAAAGTATCATTGTGGGAGACATACTATTCAAATTTTTCAACTTTGATGAGATTTGTAGAAATTTTTGGCAACATTTTTATTTATTTATGAATAAATTTATTATAAAAAATATATTCACCGATCTTTCTAATGATAATTATTATATACCACAAATATTAATATTTTATTCTATATATTTTGGCAAAAAAATTAAAATGTTTGACTCTTTCGAAGTGATAATAACAATTAGACTCGACACTAACCATTCTATTATCGGTAGAGCCAGCGCCGGACGTCCGGTTGGAGGATGCGTCCGGACGCAGCTCCCACATCCCGCTCCTCTTTGTATCCCGTGCCCACCCGCGATCGCACCACGCGCTCGTCTCCTGCTCGCATGCCACATCTCCGTCCCACGCGCCCCGCCTTGCACACCACGCCTGCTCCCATGCACATGCGCACGCTGGCCCAGCATCAATACCTGACTTGCCCCCATTGGTACCCCTCTCCCACTGCCGCACCCCCGCTCCATCATGGTCCTGACCATGCCATGTCCACCAGCTCGTCGAGCCCCGTTCCCTGGCAACCTCTGATTTTCCGAACGGCATGAAACATGTGCAACATGAAAAATATTTGAGTGCAACATACATCTCAAAACAGATGCAACATCTGAAAACATGCAGTCGCAACACATGTGAAACACATATGCAACATCCAGATAGAACACTTGCAACTTGCAACATGAAAACACTTACTGCAATAGAAGACTGAAACAGATGAAACATTCTAGAATATACTGTTGCGACATATGCGTTGAACATATGCAGCATCCAGATCAAAAACTTGCGACAATACATATGGAAATAGGTGAAACATTTCAAACAAAACGCTTGCAACATGCTTCTGAAAACACTTGCAACAATCGCAACATGTGCAATATCTCCCGATCTATTTTTGCAACATCTACATGATTCAACTGCAACATACCTCTTAAACATTTGAAACAACTGAAACATACAATTGCAACATGGGGGTGAGACAGCAGAGAGAGAGCGCGCCTCGAGCAGGGAGCGCCATGGCCGCTAGGGGTTGGGGGAGCTCCGTCGCCATGGTGAGAAAGGGTGCCACCAGGGATGGGGAGGGCACCACACAGGGTAGGGGAGAGCCATAGACTCCTGCAATACCGCCAAACCACATCCACATCACTCCTCCTCCATGGATCTAGTTGGTGTGGGGAGAGGACTGCAGATCTGCGGGTGTTTGGGTTCCTGGTGGAGGAGGACATCGGGGTGTGGGGAGGAGCGCTGCCGGGGTGGGGGAAGAAGTTGCCGGGGTGGGGAGGACGCTAGGATGGGGAGGGCGCCGCCGCTGGTCAGGGGAGGGAGCGGCGGCGCTGCCATCTGCTAGAGGAGGAGGATGCAGGGTGGGAGAGGATGCACATCTGAGCGGGGATGATGGAGCTGGTGGATATTTTGAGAGAGAGATGAGTGGATGACGATGCGGGAGAAAAAGGCGGAGTGCATGAGGCTCGTCTGAATTTTCTACGCGAGCGAGTTGGAGTGGACCAGCGGGAGGCGGAATCAGGATGAGCCACGTCCGGAAGACGACGGACGTCTGAGTCCAATCATTACCGTACTATTATCTATAGATATGTCTGGCTTTGAACAAGTAACTAAATATTATAATAAAGTTTTGAATTGGAGGTGATAGGGCATACTCATCACTACGATTGCACTATGTCGGATCCAATTCTGACAGTGATACTGAGTTTCGATGGAACACAAATCTAAAAATCTAGACCAGTGATCGAGGCATTCATGTGATTTATTCCATTTGTCCCTAAAAAAGTGATTTCTAAAGTTGCATAACTTAATTTTTTGAACTTTGATAGAATTTCTAGAAAAAACATCTATACCTAATATTTAAAAGGCAAGGCCCACGAGTGCATTATTTCAGCTCAAGCCCGCTTGGGATGTTTCCTCCCAAGTCCGGCGAACAACTCGTGGAGCATCTTCTCGCCGCAGAGCCGATACAGCCTCTCCACGGCGTCTTCCTCCCATGGTGAATGGTCCACGAGTGCATCATCGTCGTCACCGTCGCCGTGTGGTGGTGTGTGGGGCGGCTCCTCCTCATCGAGCTGCTCGCTCGGCCTCGGCTTTGAAATGAGCTCCAACGACAGGCGATCCAGGTGATTCATGACTTTCTCCATTGTTGTTTTGACCTTAGACCACATCTTCTTCCCGTCGCTGCTGCTTTCCTCCTTGCGGTAATGGATCTTGTACCCCTGCTTCTCGTAGTAGTGCTGGTACCGGTGCTGCGGACCTGCGGTATGTCGTCCGGGATCTCCTTGCCAATGGCGACCGCCGTCTCGTAGCACCAGCAGGAGGCGACATGGTTAATGGTGTAGCCGCCGCCGCCCAGCAGGAGCAGCGGCAAGCCGTAGCCCTTGACGATGCGGACGCACTTGGCGTGTCCGCGCACGGACAGGCGCATGCCGGCGACCCGGTCGTCGGCGAGCGAGTCGGCGCCACACTGCATCACGACAGCGTCCGGCTTGAACACGTCCATGACCCTGTCCACGATCGGACCGAACAGCTGGTGGTACGGCACGTCGCCCGTGCCCTTCGACAGCGGCACTGATCGTAGTAGGGCACACGCTGTCGTCGTCGCTGTCCACGGCGTCCCCGGTGACGACCGGGAAGAATTTTTTGCCGTCGAACTGGTGGAACGACACCGTCAGCACCCGGCTGTCTTCTGCGAACGCGGTCTCGACGCCGTCACCGTGGTGCGCGTCGATGTCCAGGTACAGCACCCGCCTGAAGCGTCGTCGGCCGCCGTCGAGGAGCGCCCTGATGGCGACCACGATGTCGTTCACGTAGCAGAAGCCTCGGGCCTCCTCCGCGCACGCGTGGTGCATGCCGCCGGACCAGTTGATGGCGATCTCGTACCTGCCACTGGCGAGGGCGCGTGCCGCCGCCAGTGACCCGCCGGCGTAGCACCGGCAGTAGTCCTAGAGGTTCTCGATGACGGGGTTGTCGTTGGTGATGCAGTGGGTGACCTCGCTCCAGACCTCGCCGAGCTTGTAGTTCTTGGCTTTTGTACGGATCGCGCTCTCAGCGCCGTGATTGTTGTAGTCTGCCGGCGTGAGGTCGCGGAGGAATCTGATGAACCCTGGATCGTGGGCGAGCTCGAGGTCTTCCTCGGTGGCCGGCGCGACGCGGAGGCGGTCCATGTCGTCGAGCAGGCTGTAGGCCTTGATGAGGGCGTGCGTCATGGTGACAAGGTGGGGCACCATGTCGTGCGTCTCGCCGTAGTCAGCATAGGAGATGCGCTGGTCGTAGTAGTAGCACACGCTCTTCTTCTACTTGGTGACGCCGCCATCGTCGTCGGCGGATGGCAGCCGGGGCGGCGGCCGGCCGTGCTCGCTTCTCCGTTTCCCCATGGCTAATCCTCTAATGCGATCTCTGTGTTGCCAAATGCCCAATTAAGAACGTCTCTGGTTGCACGCGTGAAGCTTAAAAAGAAGATGTGCATCACGTAGTAGACTTAGAACTAGTATTACGCTCGGGTAGGACTCTCAGTCCGACTAGGAAGCTAGCTGCCGCTTCTTTTTGTTCACGATGAGTTCCCGTGTTCTAAAAGGCCACGACTCGTACGTACGACCCAAATCTGTACAAGCTTGTCCTAAAGTAACATTTTCCTTGATGGCATAAAATATTAGAATTACTTTGTATATTACACAAGATAGTTTCTATAATATATATTTTTCGGTTTATCATACTATAATCTAGTTATTATGAACTAAAAGTTGAGAGTGATGAGATGGATGCATTGATGACTGGTATAGATTTGTAGATTACTGTCAGATATAAACGGTAACACACACCGGGTAGGGTGGATTGGTGCTAACGGATTGGAGGAGGAAGGAGGAGATGGGGAGGGGCTCGCGCCCGCGTAGGGCAGCGGTTGGCGGCCCTTGGGGGCGGTGGCGCACTGGGCTGGGGAGGGGAGGAGGAGCGAGAGAGAGAGAGAGAGAGAGAGAGAAATAAAGGGACTTGCTCAATTACTCGTTGTTGACACCAGATTTCGACGAGCGTGGATTATTCACAAACCAGAGGTGTCAAAGCGAAACAAAGTGACCCTGGCGGATCGGCTAGCAGAGAAATGACGTCAGCAGGATATGAGGCGTGCCCGAGACCAGCTGAAAAATGAAGAAAAACACGACGGACTCTATCATAGAAGGAAGGGATTGGAGTCCAAGTTACCTTTTATTTTTGTATTCATGTCTACATAGAACTCATGTTAGTATTCGGGCTATATATATCAAAGACCCGACCATTATAAAGCAGATCCAATCAATCAATAGAACAATAACTTTGGCCTCCGGCCACCCCTTAGAAGTAGGAGTAGGAGTAGATCCCGGCGAGACCTTCGACGAATCGAGCTGCATCGGTTGAGTCTGACCTTCGGTTTGTTTGTAAGTATTGCCATATTTATACCTCGTTTGTATGGCTGCATCTAACGACCCCACTGCGAATTAGCTATAAGCTAGTTATCGGCTCTATTAGATTGGTGATATAATAGATTTATTAAGTTACCAATATTGTTTGTTTTAATTTGATTTATTTATTGCAACAATATCATTGCCCAATCAAGATTGGCAGATTAGATTAAGCTCTAAACTCTGTCAAAGATCCTTTGTCTCGGTGATCATTCATGCTTCACGCTTATCTCTACCGAGACAGTTGATCATGCTCGTATCGGCTAGTTTGTCGATCTTGATTGTTATATGTCGTGGGTTCGAGACTTATTTAGACACAGATAGGTTTGAGAGTTGATTTAGAGCTGACGGCCTTGTAGACCAGCTCTATCTTAGTTTGAGGGTTTATCTGCATTTAGAGATGCTTGATTAACAAGAGTAGATTTGGATTATCTCGAAGCCGCCGGCTTTGCAGACCAGCTTCATCTTAATTTTAAATTTACTTGTGGTTAGGTTTGAAATCGATTCGAAGTCACCAGCCTTTCAGACCAGCTTTGCTTCGATCAATGATTTAGCTGTGGTTAAGACAAGTAGTCCATTCCTGCTACATGGACCCTGTATCGGATGAATAGCCGATCCAGTTATGCTTTCACGGATCCAGTTATGCTTTTATGAGTAGTGCATGTGTATAGATCTGTTCGAGTATCAAGCAAACTAGCATTGTTTATTGAATCTATTGAAGCCCGCTGGCCGGTAGACCAGGTGAATGTAGGTTTGGTATGCTTCGCGAAAGTAATCTAGCAGGACTGCTGGCTGGTAGACCGTTCTTGGTAGATTATTGTTGGTTGGTGATTGAGCTAGATCAGTATATGTGAACTACCCCATCTACTTGGGCCCTGTATCGGCTAAATAGCCGATCCGGTTACGCTCTTATTCAGAACACGTGTGCATGTAATGGTTTAAGAGTAATTAAACATGTTACATATGCTCGAAACTTACTATGTGCATGTATCAGCTAATGGAATCGACTAGTTGTTTATGTTGTTCATTATGCATCATGAATAGCCATTTTTCACACTGTTAGAGGATGACTCTAGTCAATTTTCTTTGACTCACCGACCATCTGAGGGCCATTCATCTTGGAACTGTCTGGCAACAAAACCGGCAAGTTCTAGAATTTGATGTTTGCTTTCCCTTGTCAATTACAGGTCAAATTGACTGGCACGCCCAAGATCAAATCACCAAGCTTGGCTTGCCCGTCCAGGCTCAGGGGATCAAGGAACTTTAGGCTTCCAGCACGGTCTCTAAGGGTCTCCCTGTGTGCTACGCAGAAAACCAAGTTTTTCGTCAACACTCGTTAATAGATCCGATTACAATCTCTTAATATTTATAGTCTCGATCGAACTCTAAACGGCAAGAAACCTTATCGACCAGATCTTTCCTTGTTACAAATTTCCTAATATCTAAAAATATCTTTAATAAATACTAATTAAGATAATTGCACGTGAAGGTGAGCCCGCGGGGAGGACGGCGCCTCCCGCGGCACCCCTGGTGATGGCAGCGTGCAGCTCCTCCCCTCTAGGGTTTCGGGTGGTCCACGCTGTCGTTCTCTCTTTTTCTAGGCATTTAGGTCCAATTGACCCTTGTTTTCATGTCATGCGTGGCGTACGTGTGATAGAACTCTCCTCTTCTCCGCTCGACGCGTCCTCGCGGCGAAGTGCAAGCCATGTGTTGGTCCCTTTAGGTGTTGGTGCTCCAACTCTGACTTCTTAAAAAAATAAGTTATTGTACCATTGATGCAGTAAGTTCCATTCTTATCATTGTCTTCGAATTCCCTTTTGAACTTAAAGTAGTATTGCAGTGTACCAATGTATCCAAAAATGAAGTAGGAGGTAGTGGGTATCGGGGGAAGAAGAGCCAAGTGTATCGTGTATCTATACTAAATTTAGCCATTAACCATAGAGGTTGATGGAAGATCTGAGGTATACTGTTTGTTGTTGTGTCCATAAGAGTTGGTATGACTCGCCAGATCATCGATATTGTATCTGTCGGAGGTGTTGTGATGAGGTCAATCATGTTGCCAAACATGCCCAAATCTGATACTTCTAGTGATAGAGCTTGAAGATTCGAATTTAGTATGACTCCAATCTCAATGTTGTGTACCTGAGCAATGATATGGTTGTCATTATCGATGAACACGACTGATGCTCGAGGTACCAACTTCCATGTGGAGCCCAAAAGAATATGTGATGGCATAATGGTGGCTCCCTCCATAGGCCCTTGATGAATTCTCAAGGCTAATAGTTTAATCTGTTGTGTATCCTTATTTATAAGTTTCTGAAGCAAATTCTATAATAGTTTTGAAGCGGCTAGAAGATAGAGATGATGATCATAGAAAATCAGACCTCCTTCCACTGACCACACGGCTAACTGCTGCCCTGCTTGAATGGCTGTATATATTTGTCTAAGTATATGTTGCTGTCTGATGACATGCCGCATACTAGTGAAGATTGGAGCTTCGCTATTAATGATGAAATCCAAAGTATTGGGTTGCTGTGCTCGCATGAATTTGTTTATTGGACAGTCTATTGATTCTAGGGGAGGGTGTGTGCGTACCATTGGTGGAGGAGCTGGCAATGCTCGAAAGTTTGGCTGAGTCTGATGTGGGTGCTAAGTAATCAAAGTGTGAGAACGCCCATCCTTTATATAGCGAAGCTCCAAATCTGTGAAATCCTAAGTGATTCTGCCAAGTTCCGCTAACCATAGTGCTCCCAGGATGACACCGATGTCATTACCAATGTCCATTAGGAATGAATTAGTACTAAGATATCATTGGCAATTCTCAAAGGAACATTACAAGATGCACGTCGACATGGTACCTCATTTCCACTACCCACTAATATAGTTGTGTCAATACGCTGCTCATTGAGTCCTATGGCTCTAGCTACATTGATATCAATTATGTTGTGTGTAGCCCCCGAATCGACTAGTGCTATCACACGTGTCCCATTGATCATTGCTTGTAGGTACATTGGTGAGGTGCCATGTACCCCTGAATGCGGTTTCCCAATCATCATCATCATACTTTCTTGGGTATCCTCTACTATAAAATTATTAATGACTATAATTTCAAATAGCATCTTACACTTATGGCCATGGGAGAATGGTTCGACGCAGTTGAAGCTAAGGCTAGCTTGCCGCTGAGTCACCATCTCATCTAACGTTAGCCGTTTGAAGGGTGCTTGAGGAGGATCTGCTGCTGGAGTTGCCACTGGCGGTGTAGTTACTGTTGTTGTAGCTGCCGTTGTAGTTGACGAGCGTGTGGGAGTGGATGGTGGCCCTGTTTGGATGCCGCAGATTTATTTGCATCTGCCATTACAACTAATCAAGGTTCATAGAAACATGCAAGAGACATTGTTGTTTCCATGTCCTGTGGGTTTAGTAACTCAATATCTATTTTCAGCAGCTCAAGCAATCCTACTGTGAATATATTAACTTACTGTAATTCATCAAGGTGCCCTACACGAGCTATCAATTCTAGGAAATGTTTTGTGTACTTATTGACAGAGCCTGTTTTTTGAGTGCTACTAATTCTTCCAATGGATTGCGACGAGTTGGTGGTCTAAATCTCTCATTAACACATTTGGCAAAGTATACCCAACTCATGTCATCATGTTCCTGAGATAGCCTCATATACCACTGTCATGTAGCTCCAGTTGATGATAAGATGCATACCATGTTTTCTGGTCATCTGAAGTACGCTGCCCTTTGAAAAACTGCTCACACCGATTCAGCCATGGTAGTGAATCATCCTTCCCATCGTATGTTGCAAATGATAATTTGTGTGGGTGGATCTCCAGTCCTTGGAAGGCATTGGGTACCTGCGACGCCATTGGTTCCTCCTTGGGTTTGACGTTGATGCCGAGTAGCAATTTATTCTCCAATTCAACAGCCAATTCAGACATAATAGACGAGTGGGATTTTTTACCTGGTTCTAGATGTATTCGCGGGCAGCCTCCACCATCCTGTTCTTGGTAGCCGCCTCCAAAGTTATTGCCATGCTCTTCCTCGTTTGCTCCAAGCTCTCCCTCATGGCGTTAGCAGATTGCCCCATCTCCGGAACAGAGAGGCGATTGCCGAGGTCGCTGAGTTATTCGGTAACGTTATCGATCTTGGTAAGGACAGATCCCTCAAAGTCGGCAAAGAGTTTCTTGATTCTATCGGCATCCATGGTGGATTTGATCTAAATCTCTGATACCAGTTGTAACACACGCAGCGGGTAGAGTGGATTGGAGCTAGTGGATTGGAGGAGGAAGGAGGAGATGGGGAGGGATGCGCCCGCGTAGGGCGGTGGCGTGCGACGGCGGTGCGGCAGTGGCCCTTGGGGGCGGCAGCGCACAGGGCTGGGGAGGGGAGGAGGCGTGAGCAAGTGAGAGAGAGAGAAGAATAAAGGGACTTGCCCAATTACTTCTTAATAGATCCGATTGCAATCTCCTAATATTTATAGTTCTGATTAGGCTCTAAATGATAAGGAACCTTATCGACCGGATCCTTCCTTGTTATAAATTCTCTAATATCTAAAAATATCTTTAATAAATTCTAATTAAGATAACTGTACTTGGAGGTGGGCCCGCGGGAAGGACGTACGGCGCCCTTGGGTTCGGAGTGGTCACGGTCCACACCGTCGTTTCTCTCTTTTTCGGGGACTTTAGACCCAATTGACCTCTGTTTCCATATCATACATACATGCTGTACGTGTGACATAAACCCAGTGCATCACTATCAAAATTGGACCCAACAATGCGCGAGTGCAATCAAAATTATGAGTATGACCTATCACCGTCGACTTAACACCCAACAGAATACTTTACTATTGGTTCAAGATTATCTAGACCCATCTAATTAGTGTCGAGTCTAAAGTTTACTCTCTCTATTCCAAACTATTAGTTATTATGACTTTTCTATATACATAGTTTTTCTATTCACCTAAATGTACACTGTCTAAATATATAATAAAATCAATGTATCCAAAAAGTGATTTTTTAGACGCTTGGAGAAAATACGGACCGTCCATACCCATTGATTGGATGGTTAGAAAGGCAACAGAACTGAGTAGAAGAAGCTTAAGTTGTGGACCAGAACCAAAAACATGTGGGCCTAGAACTTATTTTTCTAAATCTTTAACTAAACATTAAAGGGCAAAATGGTAATCTGATTTCATGGCGCGGCAAGACTCGACAGGGCGATCCCAGGTGAGGGCGCGGCTAGGCACGCAATCCAGCGAGCTACAGCAACACGAGCGGGGGCATGGCTGGGAGGACGACACTGCTCTAGGCAGACATGGTGCACGAACGCTGGCAAGCACATGTGGGGGGGCGCGGCCAGACGGGCGCTCAGTGAGCCGCGGCAGCCACGAGCAGGGGCGGGGTCTGGGCCCTCGACGCTGCTGTGGGCGGGCACGGCTGCCATCGGCTCAAGGTGGGGGTGCGGCCAGGCTCGCTCGAGGGAGCCAGTGCCCACGAGCAAGGGCAAGCGACTTCCATAAGCGGGGACGGTATGGGCGGCGTCCACTGGCAGGATGAGCAGCGACCACGAGTAGGGGCCGAGCGGCCAGCGTCATCGAGCTGGGCCGATGGAACTGGAGAAACCATGGGGAGAAAAAAACCAATTGTTAAGTTACTATGCTAACCCAGCGCCAAGAATAAAAAAGGATGGGTGGAGCTGCTAGTTCCTCTCCAAGCACCGTAAAAAAGCTCATCTAAAAAACCTAAAACGTCTTAGCGAGGCTACTCCAGAGGAGCTGTGTAGCTGGCTCCGACTTCTTTGTTCTTCCCTGAAAAATGACCTTGTTCTCCTGCAAAAAATCGTTTCGTAGCAAAGGAAACGGAACCGGAGCTAGGAAGGAGACCTGCCAAACAGGCCCTTATAGTTTGGAACGGAACGAGTACTTGACAGTTGGTAGCAATGGGTCGCTGGTAGTCAAAGGCTTCAACAGTGACCTTCATTTCCCATTTGATATACTCTATTTTTTGAGGGCTCAGTGGAGGAATTCCGCCACCCCCACTTTTTTATTTTTGTATTTGTATTAAGAGAAAGGTATTGTAATATAGGTGCACGAGGAGTGCAAAAGGAGCCTGCAAAGTTCACAAAAGAAGAAAAAAGGAAGCTATCACTAACTAACCAAAGATTTAAAGAGCCTGCAAGGCTGGGCTTGGCCTTGATGCAAATCAAAACCAATCCCTTCTGTGAACAAAACTTTCCATCTGTCAATTGTGCACGGTTTGTTGACAAAAAATAATTCCATTTTGCGAGTTCCACTAGCAAGCAGTAATGACTAGTTCTCTAAAGAGAGGATTCCCAAAGTCAGTTTTTGCTTCAATAATCATGTCCAATATGGTTCCAACTGGAAAGACTGAAAGGGCACTCAAAGAACAAATGCTTGCTAGTCCCCTCAGAACCAATGCTGCAGATGGCACAGCTATAATCAGCCAGAACATTGTTCTTTCTTCTTAGCAGATTTCATATGTTTAATCTGTCTTTGATGAGGAACCAAAAGAAGAATTTGTGTTTTCCAAGGTTCTCAGTCTCCTCAGAACCAATGCTGCAGATGGCACTCAAAGATGTGAGGTTTCATGTACCTTAGAGGAACTTGTCAGCCTTCTTAGAAGGGAAGCTCGTGGAGCTAAAATTGTAACTAAATAAGTAAATATCCTAAACTTCTGGGTCCCAATCGTTTAGTAACAGGAGTTGTAGGGGTTCCAACTCTTTAGAATCTTGGATTGAAAGATGGAGAAAAAAGTTCTTGCTAATCGTATTATCCAACATGTGTCTGATGGAGAATCTCTTTTTCTTGGCAAAGGAGAACAAGTGAGGAAATTGGTCTTTGAGGCATGCTTCAGTCTAATTGTCCACCCAAAACATAGCTGAATTTCCAAGGCTAGGTTTACACATAAAGCCAAGCTCTGAAGTCAACATAAAGCTTGAGAATTTCTTTCCACTAGAAGGATCCAACTGGGCATCTATTATGGGGAGGGGTACTGTTGCTATAATAGAGTTTTTTTTAGGTAAGGTTAACCAAGGGGATTTTTGCAGGATTGTAGAGTTTATCCTGAAAATTTTTACACTAGCTTCTCCAACGAAATTTATCTAAATTGTTTTAGAGAGAAAAACCTGCTTTTGTAAATAAAAATACATACTCGAGTTGAAACACACATGCACGCCGCACCAGCAACTTATAATGTTTAGCACAAAAAAAGCTGGATAGAGTTGAGTTCAACAACCACCTAAGCAACACGGGATATGGAACGAGCATCTTCTCTCAAAGGCTCTTTCCCAACTACTTAAAGATGAGAAAAAAGGGATCTGGTCGCCGGCTGGTGAGCCGGCGATATCTCTTCTGCCTCTCATGGCCTGCAAGGCGTCGCGAAGTGGCAGAGACCGTTGGTCTCTTGCCAGTTGGTGGACTAGATTGTAATTCAGATCATAGGGTTTCCTGACGGCGATGGTGAGGTGTTGGTAGATTCGCAGAGGAATAAGTCCTCTTGGGTTCATCCTCACCCTGTTGGCACTCCACTCGGCAGCCATTCTTCTCAGCGCTAGCTGAGGCGAGGGGGATGTCAACCTTCGTTTTCAAGGACGGAAAGGAAGCTTTGGGTTTTGCAGCGACATGGGGGACCCAATCCAAGGCTAAGGATGCTCAAGGTGTGACCCTGGCTGATGGGCGATCTACGATGGCCTCATCTCGTTCTTTGGGACGAGTGTCTACTACGGGTCTTTGCACAGCTTTTGTGTGATGGAGCTCTCTCGAACCTAGGGAAGATAGCGTCTGGTTGTGTTGGCTCCCGGTGATGATTGGTGGTGGCCGATGCTAGCGGACATGGCGAGCACACAGTCTAGGGGCGTGCTTTGTTATTTTGCTTTTTCTAGGTCGTGCAAACAGGTTGGGACATGGGACATTTGTCTTTGATATCCCAAATATGACATACCTGTATTTCTATGGATCATTGTACGTTTTCCTTAAATTAATACAGGTAAGTTTATAACAAGGAAAAAAACAACCAACTAAGCAACACTACTATGACAAGAAACTAAATGATAATCGCAAAATGCCTTTGACGTCCATGTCGTCAGTGCGCCTGCAGAAGTCCTCGAGCAAGTTCCACGCACGGAACCTTGCTCTTTCCATCCAAGCATTTGATATCGCCCTCCTTCAATAATAAACACAACTTCTGTAAACGAAATTGCACTAATGATCATAGAGATTCCATTTTATCGAAGTGGGGTCACCAGAATATACCGGATCCATCACCAATCATCACTATAATCTGAATTTGTTTCGTAACCGGACACTGTAGACAAAAACAATTGCAGTAGTAAGTATTCGACAGTAAGAGTGAATGTATCTGTTGTAATGGACCACAGAGAAATGAGAAAGGAGAGATAAATAGCATACATTCAGGAGGAGAAAATTCCTGTTCAATCTGAATTTGCTCACTAGGTATTCCAGTGGTCATCAGTAGCAATAAAAGTTTTTCAACCAGCTTATTTTTCTTGGCACATCTTATCACAACAATCTTGAGTTGTTTGGACACAAAGAATAAATGTTCCTTTGGGTTGTAGCGCTCATCCACAGGATACCTTGTCTGAAGAAAAAACAAAATATAGTTTACTAACACACGGCAGGTTGAAAAAGAAAAAAAAAAAATTAGTACATGGCAAATGCATACCTCACACTGTCCAAGTTCAAGAGTAAGCTTCTCCAGAACTGGTGAGCATTGGAGAAAGTAAATTAATGCACCAAAGTCAACGGCCAAACACCACTCGTTGAGTAACAAAGTTCGCAGCTTGCTGAATGTAGTGCCGAATTTGCAGTCCTTTCTGAATATAAACTGGACAAAACCCAACGAGCAGTAATAGGTGATTGTATCAGAAGTAAATTGAACTGAATAGGATCATCCAATGCACAAATATAGTATGTAACAATAAGATGGATTTATTAGGAGAAAGCAGATATTTAAAAATTTATATATGTTTCATATTCTCTGCCATTTGGACAGCAGAATACAACTTGCTATCTAATCTGATCTTAAGATTTGGACATGATGTCTCAATAACAACCCAAAGCATTCCCAGGAAAATAGTTCAGAGGTATACATAGACATTTACTAATTTTTACAAACTATAATAACCAACTGTCACATTCTCAATAACTTGCTAGCTAATCTGATTTTTATTTTCACAACTGATACTAACAAAATTCATGATTATAATAACCAGCCAAATGATTTTAAAAAAATCAACAGAACGGTGTCACACCTTTCGGTGCTCCATCAATATAATGTATATGCATGCAAAGAACGAACCATGATACATGGAACAGTCCCAGGCCCAATATTCAGAAGATTGTCTGGGGAACCAAAAGACAAAATTGGAAGCATGGAAAAAACCACAATGACAAGACATACATTAAAAACACAATACACACCAAAGCGTTGCATGTTTACTCTAGATATAATATTATTAAAATTTATTTACTGAACAAACTATAGGGAAGAATTTACTAAAGGAATTGCGATGGTGATGTTAAATTGCTAATAATACTAGTTACTCTGATGGTTTGATTGATCGATAACAAAGATATGCAGAGGTAAAGAGGATATACATGGCAGAAATCTACACCAGCGTTCATTGACTTAGAAATATAAGAGGAAACACATACCACGCGAGGGTCACTGATCAACTCTAAATCTGTGGCTTCTGACAAGCCTTGGAGGATAACACTGCTTCCATCATCAGTACCATAGCAGCTATCACAAGCCAAGTTTTCAAGGTACACGCCTTCTCCGTGATTGTCCATGCAATAGCAGTCGTTGTCGTCCCCACTATCCCCACTATCGCCATCAGAGCCATCAGAACTTTCGTCATCAGAACTGAGCCAGTGATGTTTACATACATTATGCTGACACGTATCATAGCACAAACCCTCGAGCCTGACACTTGCTGATACCAACAGTGGCATCTTGTCAAGAACAGGAGCGCTGCCCTGATGCAAAGATAGTTGCAGCGAAACTAGGCGAGGAGCGGAGATCCGAGTGCGGGTTTTAGCATAGAAATAGCTATCAGCAATGGTGAGACGTGCCAACGACGTAGAGGAGATCCTTTTGCTGAATATTTTGCACCCAGTCATGGTGAGATCCTCCAGTGCCGGGCATCTTGAGAAATCCATACTGCGTTTGAAAACCTTGGCATCCGTGAGCTCCACCCTCGTCAGGAGCTGCGATTCGAGGGGCACCTTGTCGACGCCGAGGGCAAGCGCCGCCTCCCCTGGAGGCGGACTCAGAGCACCCGGGCCTGCAGATTCACCACGCCATGGCGGATCCACAGGCAGACAGCCCGGTTCAGATCGTCGTCCAGCTTACGTTTGTAATCACCGGGGAGGTCCTCGTCGTCCACCTCGGAGTCGCCCTGCAACTCGCCGCAGAGGATGTCGCAACCGTGCACGGGCACGGCGGTTCCGCGGAGGAACAGGAAGTGATTGACGAAGCTGGTCAACGTCGACGCCGTCCAGCCGCGGCGGCGGCGATGGTCTGGGAGCGGAGTCACACGCAGGGAGCGCGTGGACCTCCAGAGGTGGCGCCAGCGGCGGGCGAGCACACACGTCTGCACGGCGTCGTCGGAGGGCAGGAAGGAGAGGATGTGGTGGAGGGCGTCGTCCGGGAGCGCGCTGATGCGGTCCTCGCCGTCGCTGGCCACGGCCGCCATGCCGGCCAGTCGTCCCTTAGCCATCCCGCCGCCGGCAGAACACAGCTAGGGCAAGTAGATATATAGCCCAGAGGAAGGAAACAACTAATTAATATCGCTGTATATGAGAGGCGCGATCGCAGCAGGAAGGGAAGGGTTTCTGTCCCGATTCCCGACGAGAAATCAGGAGGAAACCAACGATCCGTGCGATCTTTTTGTGCCTGCAATCCGTGCATGTGATCCTGGAGATCGTGCATGCTTGCGTTTCAACTTCCAAAATTAAAACATGGCAGTACTTGGAAATTTCCAGAGTACGTACGGCGCCTGCAGGTTATCGATCGTTGAGGACACGGCGTGTTGCCAATCAACCTCAGTAATAAATCTCTCAAAATCCATGACGTAGTTTCGGTCCTTGCATTGACATCCTTTTTTTCATCCATGGCACTTAGAATCCTCAAGACATGGCCTAGAGAAGTTTTACACTTGAAGGGACGTACTCGCACTCGTGCAACCGATAAGATTTTGTATACATATCCAAGAATTGACATCCCTACTCACAAGTATTATTGATGGTTTAAAAACTGCGATACTCCCTCCGTTCCATGGAGTTTGTCATTAAAAATCCATACCCCTCTCACAAACACGCTTTTCTAGTGACAAACTCTATGGGACGGAGGGAGTATGTCACAATTCAATCATAGGCGAGACCAAGCCAGCCTAGTGGCCAATCTAACCAAACTACTTAGTAAACCCCGTCTGACCAAAGCCAAAAGTTAAGCATAAAAGGTTAAGACAATTCGTAGTGTGTACTCCCTCCATGTTGCAAATAAAAAGTCGTTTAAGACAATGACACGGTCTCCAAAGTATAACTTTGACTTTATATTTTTATAAAAATACTCATCACAAAGTGATATATTTATACTTTTATAAAAGTATTTTTAAGACAAATCTATTCATATGGTTTTCACATTTCCAAACCTAACAACTTAAAAGTTATTCATGATTTATGTTCCTAATGTCACTACCGGAATCGCAGCCGTTGCCGAGTGCTCGAGGCTTTGCCGAGTGCTTTTTCTCGAGCACTCGGCAAAGGGGCCTCTTTGCCGAGAGCCTCTCACGGCAAAGCAAAGCACTCGGCACAGGCACCTTTGCCGAGAGCCGAGCTCTCGGCAAAATGCGGCACTCGGCAAAACTGAGCCTTTGCCGAGTTCTTGCTCTCGGCAACTACAAGCACTCGGCAAAGCCTGCCGCCACCCAACGGCGTCATTCTTTGCCGAGCCGACCGTCGAGCTCTCGGCAAACCTAACACTTTGCCGAGTGCCCTAGGGATGGCTCTCGGCAAACCTAACCCTTTGCCGAGTGCCCCACCAGAGCACTCGGCAAAGGTTTTATTTTTTTTTATTTTTGATCTCAAATTTTTTGTTTAGCCTTGTCAAATTATATTATACTATGTTTTCAAATATGGCCTATTTTTGAGGTGTTTTGCTATTTTCCAGAAGTTCATTTCATTTCATTATAATTTTAGGAAAAATTCAAATTTGAACTGCACGTGCATCATCTAATGAAATGTACTGGCTAAAAAATTGTTATTAGCGTTATTTATGGTATGTTAGGGGTGTTGTAGAAATGAGACCTAAAATGTTGAATACGTTAGTCACGAAACATGACGAACCACGTGCGTGCGCATGGTTTTTTAATTATAAAAAACATATGAATTCAAAAAATCATGAAATTTATCACTGTGTCATCATTTCATGTGCCCAGGGCTATGATAAAAAATTGACAATGTTTCGAGAGCAAGTTGTCACATACGTTGCGTTCGAATCCGACAATCTCTGAAGCGGTTTCCTAAACTTTTAAAGCGAGTTAGGATGAATCGGACTTGAAGTATTTCTCGTGGTCGATTTAGATGTCAATACTTTTTTCATGGGCAAAGTACATAATAAAAGGGCTCTAGTAAAAAGTTAGCAATTTTTTGAAATTGTATGCTATTTTTAAATAATTTTTTTGTTAATATTTGCCGAGAGCCTTAGGGTTAGCACTCGGCAAAGCTAGGTTTGCCGAGTGTTCAACTGTTGGCTCTCGGCAAAGGCGTTTTCAAATTTTATGTAAGCCTTTGCCGAGTGCCATAGCCCTCAGCACTCGGCAAAGGTGGGATATTTGCCAAGTTTTCAAATTTTTTTCTGATAAAGCTCTTTGCCGAGTGCCCGCTGGTGTAGCACTCGGCAAAGGTGGCGTTTTTTTTTTTTCTATTTTTTTTGACCGGATAAGGGCCTTTGTTGACCGGATAAGGGCCTTTGCCGAGAGTCATCTGCTTTGTGGCACTCGGCAAAGGTGGAATTTTAATTTTTTTTTTTTTTTTTACGTATATGGCCCTTTGCCGAGTGCGGATCGGCGGCACTTGCAAAGCCCCGCACCTAAGCTACCTCCCCCCGAATACACACACGCACTCAACACAGCAACACACATACACACTCACGCTCCCGCCGCCGCCGACACGCCCGCCCGACACGCCGGCGCCGCCGCTCCCGCCGCCGCCGCCGCTCTCCGGCAGCCCGGCCGTCCCGAGCCGTCTAGGCCGCCCTAACAGCCGCGGCCCGGCCGCCCCAAAACGCGCCGCCGCCCGTCTTGGCCGAAGGGGCGCCCGCCGCCGTTTGGCCGAGCCGAGGCCGCCCGCCGTTCGGGCTGGAGCCGAGGCCGCCGGGGCTCTGCCGGCCGAGGCCGCGAGGAGCCGCTGGGGCGCCCCCAGCCCGAGCCATTCCCCCCGCACCATGTAGTTTGTTGTATGTTCTAGAAACCACACCATGTAGGGGAGGTGTTCAAAATTTTGAATTGATGATATTGTGGTCCTTTTGTTTGCAGAGAAGGGCCCATCCTTGTTGAGCCGGAGTACCCCTGCGCCGTTGCGGTTACACTGCTGCACGGCGTCGCCTCGCCATCGCACCGACTCGCCACGGCCCCGCTTAGCCCCGCCCGCACCGCCACCTAAGGTATAACCTCTGTTTTCCGTATCGGGGTCATAGGTCACGTCACCAAGTTAGGCGTCTCCCGTTCGAAAGAGATACGGCTGTCGGTATGCAGATCTTTGCATATCGAAAACCGTATCTGTTTCGAATTGTCCACGTTACTTGGACAGCCCGCGCATGCATTGTTGGGGCTAGTTTCCGTTGTCTGCTCCGATCAGAGACTGCGTTTCGGCATCACCTCCCTGTTGTTCTCCGGAAACACGATCTCCCTGTCGGGGCGTGTACCTGGAGAACAGCGGGGAGGTGCTGCCGAAACTCCATCTCCGATCGGAGCAGACAACGGAAACTAGCCCCAACAACGCATACGCGGGTGGGATTAGGACCTATCCTCACCTATTAGAGAGTAGGAGGCCGGTGTAGGTAAAATTGATTGTTATGTTTCTCGCTAATGTATATGTTAGAAGATGGATGATCGTGACTGGATGTACACGGGCCGCCCAAGTGATCGTGATTACACAGCTGAATGGATTGAGAAAACATATATGTTCTTGGAGCAAGCATTCTGCGAGAGGCCGGGTAAAGGAGCGAGTCGGGTTACGTGTCCCTGCAGTAGGTGTGCTAATCGGAAAAGGCAATGCAAGGATACCATGGGCAAGCACCTTGTCTTGTATGGGTTTACCCCGGACTATACCCGATGGGTCCACCATGGTGAAGCCCATCGAATGAGAGAGGAGGTGGTGAGAGCACGCGTCGAGGAGTTTGATGCCGATGCCGGGGTAGCAGACATGTTAGATGACTTTTATCGAGCACAGTTCGGTGATGGACGTACGGATGAGGAGGAGGAGCCAGAGGCCACCGCGAAGGCATTCTATGATATGTTTACTTCTGCACGGCAACCCCTTCACGGCCACACAAAGGTCTCTCAGTTAGACGCCGTTGGCCGTCTAATGGCGTTAAAGTCTCAGCTTAGCATGAGTCGAGACGCCTTTGACAGTATACTGACAGTTGTTGGTAGCTTGCTTCCAGAGGCTCACACTCTCCCGAAGAGCACGTCACAGTCGCGAGAGACGCCGTGCCCTTAAGATGCCGTATGATCGAGATACATGCATGTCCGAATGGGTGTGTTCTATTCAGGAAATAACACACGGAAGCAAAGTACTGCCCGATGTGTGAATCCTCTAGGTATCTGGAGGTAGAGTCTGCTGATGGCCAGAAGAGGCAGCTTGACATCCCCGTGTCAGTCGTAAGGCACCTCCCTTTCATACCGAGGCTCCAACAGCTATACATGACCGAAGAATCCGCCAAACAGATGACATGGCACAAACATGGCAAACGATACAATCCTAACAAGATGGTGCATGTATCCGATGGTGAGGCGTGGACCCACTTTGATGGCATTCATCATGAGAAGGCGAAAGAGGCTCGTAATGTCCGTGTTGTGCTTGCGACAGACGGGTTTAATCCTTTTGGCATGATGGCTGCGCCCTACTCATGTTGGCCCGTGTTTGTGATCCCCCTCAACCTTCCTCCCAGTGTGTGCATGCAAGCACAACACATGTTATTAACGTTGATCATTCCCGGACACCCGGGGAATCATATGGGTGTGTACATGGAGCCTGTGATTGATGATTTGATCAGTGCCTGGAATGGGGTATGGACATATGACCGTGCTACAAAGAGAAACTTCAGGATGTATGTGTGGTACCTTTACTCCATGCATGATTTCGCTTATGTACGCCATGTTACGTGCTGGTGTGTTAATGGGAAGTTCCCTTGTCCAATCTGCAAGGAAGCTCGAGGTTCATTTATCTGAAAAAGGGTACTAAGTTTTTGGAGTTCGACCTGCACCGACAGTTCCTCCCGCTTGACCATCCATTCGGACGAGACAGAAAAAAACTTTACCAAAGGACTCGTGGTGACGGACCCTCCCCCCAGATGTTGACTCCTGCCGAGGTTCGTGAAAGGATAGAAGCCCTTGAGCTCAACTCAGAATGTGAAGGCTTTGTGGGGTATGGTCTACAACATATGTGGACGCATAAGTCGGGCTTGACTCGGCTTTCCTATTTTGATGACCTCCTCCTTCTGCACCACATTGATGTAATGCACATGGAAAGGAATGTCGCCGAAGCACTCTGGGGAACAATCATGGATATTCCTGAAAAGTCGAAGGACAACCCTAAGGCTAGATTGGATCTGGCAATGTTGTGCGACAGACCAAAGTTAGAGATGAGGCCTCCTAGACGTGGCAAGACATAGATAAGGCCCCCGGCTGATTATATATTGAAAAGGCCACAAAGAAGGGAAGTTCTAGAATGGATACAGACTATAATGTTCCCTGATGGATACGCAGCTAATCTGAGGAGAGGAGTGAAGTTAGACACTCTACGAGTCTTAGGGATGAAGAGTCATGACTACCACATCTGGATTGAACGCCTTCTCCCAGCGATGGTGCGAGGCTATTTCCCTGAGCATGTTTGGCTAGTCATGGCAGAGTTGAGCTATTTCTTCCGCCAGCTATGTGCCAAGGAGATATCTCGTACCGTGATGGTAGACCTCGAAAAAATGGCACCCGTTTTGATCTGTAAGCTAGAGAAGATATTTCCACCGGGCTTCTTCACTCCGATGCAGCATCTGATTTTGCACCTCCCATACGAGGCACGAAATGGGGGGGGCCGTCTTGATACCATTGGTGCTATCTAGTCGAGAGAGTTCTAAAGGTTCTTCGGAAGAAATGCAGAAACAAAAACAAAATCGAGGCTTCCATGGCAGAGGCACATATCCTCGAGGAGGTGTCCAACTTCACAACAACTTATCATAGTGACAACCTTCCGAGCGCGCATAATCCTCAGCCTCGTTACAATGATGGTGGAAATGACTCGAACCTCAGTCTTTTCCGAGGGCAACTCGGAAGCGCGAGTGGATCGACAAACAAGATCTTGCTATATGATGAGTGGCGCGCTATCATGTTCTATGTGTTGACCAACCTTGACGAAGTGGAGCCATATATCACGTAAGTTGTGAACACACTTGTTCCATACACTAACATTATTTCTTGCATCTAACTCCTATGATCTCGTTGGTATAGGGAATTTCTTTATGAATACTGGCGTCAATCGCGCCCTCCTAACCCGCAGAAAGCGGATGCTCTTCTTAGAAACGGTCTAGGAAATGGCAAACCTGAATTCATTTCATGGCTCAAGAAGAAGGTACCGTCCCATTTAGCTCATTTTTAGTTACATCTTTCGAGTTGCATGCCAACCTTTCGTATGTGGTCTTGGCTTGCAGGCCCAAATTGATACGACTATGACTCCCGAGTTGAGACAAGTTGCCGATGGCTTTGGCTTTAGGGTCAAGTCATTCGATGGTTATGATGTCAATGGATATCGCTTCCACACAACGGGCTCTGAGCAGCTTCATCGAAACGGAGAACAACAAGTTCGGGGGTTCTTACGCTCGGCCAAGATGGGGTCGAGTATTATGGAAGAGTGCAAGAGATATACGAACTCACTTTTCATGGTTCAACACCATTTACTCCTGTCATATTCAAATGCCACTGGTTTGATCCTGCGGTAACGAGACGGACCCATTCTCACCTTGGTCTAGTCGAGATTCGACAGGATACCACCCTACTCAGAGATGATGTGTATATTGTGGCCCAACAGGCAACACAAGTTTATTATCTCTTTTACGCGTGTCAAAGCAATGAGCATCTGAAGGGTTGGGATATTGTGCACAAGGTACGCCACACGGCAAATTACATCCCAAATGATGACGACTATAACTTCAATCCAAACACATACGAGGGAGTTCTTTTCGACATGAAGGGCTAGATGGGAGGTTCGAGATAGATTTGACCGAAGCGCTAGAAATGGAAGTTGGCCCAGAAATTGTTGATGACGAGGACGATGGAGATGAGGTTGAAAATGTGAGAGACTTATAAATGCTTGAGCGACATCGTTTAGGCAACGGCGGAGGGGCGACAATCCTCCATTGGGCGGGGGTCGAGTACTTTGACATGTTTGATACCGACGATGAGGCTTAAGATCCCGATCATGAAGATTATACTTAATACATGTAAAGTGTTTTATTTATATGTTACCTTACGTTGTTGTTCTTACAAATGCCTGGGTTTTGTTTATTTAACCTAATTTTCTAATCATGTCTTATTGGTTCTTGTCAAATGCAGGTGCTTCGTTGAAGATGGTGGGTGGCGGTCCGTGAACCTGTCCTCGTTGTACAACAAGACAAAAAGCTGCAGTGGGCTTCACGCAGCTCGGGGGACCTCCAGCGAGGCGTGGGCGGAGTAGCAAAGGCGCCGCGAGGGAGCCGTCACCTCCTCGGGACCGTGAGCGAGGACGAGCAGGGCGGGGCGAGGCCGAGGGGCGAGGTGATAGCTCCCCAGACGGACGAGGAGCAGGAGGAGCAGGAGGAGGAGGACGCGGTGGGTGCTGGTTCTACTTCTTCTGGTACCTCGTCGAGTGTGTACTTACGCGGTCCCGCGAGTCTCCCTGCAGTACCGCACTCGACGAGGCGGCCGGTGATTCGCCACGAGGGCCAAAAAGTAAGTAACTTCCATGGTATTACTATTTCATATGACATATTGGGAATTGAATTGTAAACTAATGCTATTGGTTAACCACTTTTCAGGAACTGGTTGGTTGTGGTGCCGGGTGAGCACTCGCGCCCACCAAATAACGTCCTGGGTCTTCTTTGTAAGACGCACTACCCTGGCCTGGTGACGTACGCCGGGAATGAGGAGCCTTCCTGGACGTTCGAGCACTTCGCCGTTGCCCCAGATCCGGAACATCAAAACAAGGCGGTGCGTGTCTTGTAGGAGTTCTGGGCGTAAGTCTTTCATCCAACCATAGCAATCTTAATGCATCAAATTTATTGCACTTATCTTTAAATAAGAAATTGACCCTTTATGTTTGCGTGTAGACTTTTTACAAATGCAAGGAGGGATACGAGGACAGGGCCTAGGCATGTGTCACTAGGGCCTGCAAGAAGCTCGTCACCGACATTCACTACGAGGCGCGTCTCCAGGCCGTCGTCAATTACCATGGCATCATCCTTGGGGAGAAGGTCACCAAAACACAAGCGAGGACGATGACGCTGACTCGGGACCAGTACCTCACGGTATATAAATGATATGATCTTTCGGTTTACACATGTCTACTTTGATCTACTTATATGTGAAATTGTGACGTGCGTGCTTGCCCCCCTCGGTGGTGCTCCGGCCACCAAGACTGGCTGGGAGCGGTCGTGGACAAGTGGTGCGGTCCGGAGTGGGAGGAGACCCACAACGCTAAACGGGAGTGCCGCTTGATGATGCCCGGCGTATCGCACCATCAAGGCGGCCGCAACCTCGCCGGATACGCAAGCGCCCAGGTAAGCTAAGTCGATGATTCTTCCCTCACTAACTCGTGATTCTAACTCGTGGTCGTTCCTTCACTAACTCCGTTTCTTGCGCCTCGGGCCCATGATGGCGCACCTTGCCCCATCTTCAAGGCATTTGCTATGGCGCACAAAGGGCAAGGCGTCGTCCGACGTCTCATACAACCCGGAGGACCCGCCCGAGGCATACACCAACGCCCGGCGTGCCACGGCCGCCTCGGCCGAGTACACGTCCGCGGCGAGGACGGTACACGGCGAGGACTACGATCCAAGCACCCGGGACCTTGACCCGGAGATCGTCATGAGGGTGGGCGGAGGAAAGAAGCATGGGCGGTAATTGGATGGGCGCAGGCGTCATCGACTCGGCCTCCTCGACTCCCACTCTCTCCCAACCACGAGCACGGAGCACGGACGCAAAGCGTGCCCATACGCCCACGGCCGCCCGGCTTCACAGCTCGCTTACGCCACACTCGAGGTAATTACCGTTGTTGTAAGCTTCCGGTCGATGACGTTTCAATTATTATAACTCCACCTTTGCATTACTGCAGGCCGGATGGAAGCAAAAAAGGGAGGCGTTGGAGCGGCACCCGGGCGGTACAGGCCCGGCTCGAGGCCGAGAGGGCCGTGCGTGAGCGCATCGAGGCGAGGATGGCCCGGCTCATCGCCGTCGGCCCAGATGGGGGCACGTTCGGGGATGGGGCTCCCACAACGATTCTTCGGCTCCATGTGTAGTGCCGCCTCGGGCTCGGCCTCGAGGCTCGGCCTCCTCTCTTTGGGACTCCTGTAAGTATAAATGTGTATTGGTTTCGTTCAAACTTTGGTCATCACACGTACTAACCCGGTCTCTTTTGTGCAGCCTCAGTCGGCGGGGTCGAACAACCCGGCTTGGCCTACGACGCAGTCGCCACAGCCTTCACCAGGGACGGGGTGGCCAGGTTGGCAGGGTGGACAGTGAGTTGGCTCTCGTCGGATTTGTGAGTTGGCCCTTGACCGTCCACTTCTCTATTCAATAATGCACTTGGTCCTTATGAGGTTTCGAGAGATTTGTGATCGGATTGTGATCGAATTTGTGATGTACTGTGATGTGATGTGATCGGATTACGATCGGATTTGATATATGTGATATGGTTGTGATATATGTGTTGTGGATGTGATTTATGTGATATGTATACTGTGTATGTGATATATATACTGTGTGTGCTGTGATTTAACGGAAAACAAATTGAAAAAAAAAATTTATGGTCACTTTGCCGAGTGCAATGACCAAGGCACTTGGCAAAGGGACCATATTTGCCGAGTGCTATGGTCACTGCTCTCGGCAAAGAATTTTCTAAAAAAACCAGAATTACCTCTTTGCCGAGAGCCCACAGGGGAGGCTCTCGGCAAAGATTTTTTTTAAAAAAAATAAATTTTTTGCCGAGTGCCCACCGAGGAGGCACTCGGCAAAGGTTTTTTTAAAAAATAAATTCTTTGCCGAGTGCCCACCGAGGAGGCACTCGGCAAAGGCTTTTTTAAAAAAAATAAATTCTTTGCCGAGTGCTCATGTAGGAGGCACTCGGCAAAGAATTTTCAAAAAAAAAATTATTCTTTGCCGAGTGCCACGTGGGGAGGCACTCGGCAAAGCCGCCGTCCGTTTTCTGCCGCCGTCAAGGCAACTTTTCTTTGCCGAGAGCCTCTGGTGGCACTCGGCAAAGCCTTTGCCGAGTGCCCGAAAAAGGCTCTCGGCAAAGAGCCCGTTGTCGACGGAGGCTTTGCCGAGAGCTCTTTGCCGAGAGCTACACTCGGCAAAGCCTTTGCCGAGTGTTTTTTTGCCCTTTGCCGAGTGCCCGAGGCACTCGGCAAAGAACTGAAATCCCGTAGTGTGTTTAACCCAAACCTTGTCCGTAACAACTTCCTTTTCCTATATTCAGGTAAGATCAAATGTGAAATCTGCAAGTATACAACTACTGTCAAATGCTTATCTTTGTTAGTAATTTTTGTCCTGCGGCACTCTTTCTTTTTAAGTTAGTACAGCTAGACTTTTATGGTTAATGTACTCACAATCAGTTCCAAAGCCTATCCTAAAACATCTCTTTCATATAACTACATATTTAGTATTATCAGCTAAGTTAGTGGTTTTCTACTGGTGTCCTGAGATTGTTGGTGGCTGGTGAATTAACCATTAATTACCTTTTGTCTCAGTCATATTTGTATAGTGTTGTCATCTCCAGATATTAGATAAATCTACATGGTTCTAATTTGCCACTCAGGATTTTCCCTTTTCTTGTATACTGAATAAACTTACTAAAAGAAACACCATTGTGATCCTCCAAAAATTACCCTGGCTTCCAGTCCACCCAGTTCTTAATATATTTGGTCAGAAAATAATTTAATAAGATTTTCTTCTACAGGAGAGAGTCACAATGGCCTCGAGAGATCACACTAGCTTCACTCGACAACTTCTGGATTTTCAATATGACACAATAGATGAGGTAGGTGAAGAACACAACACATTCATGGATTTGAAAGTGAGATTCATGGACTTCAAACAGAGAAACTATGTGTAAGTGGATCATGAAGTACAAAACATATCATTCACCTAAATATTTCACAGTTTTCATATTTGTTGACTATATCTGGAACTATGAACAGGGCGAATTTTTTGAATTACCCAAGTCTTGCTCAGCAAGAAACACCAAAGGTACATGATAATGACTATGATTGCAAATCATTTTAATATTGGCATTATGAGCCTTATGGGATTACTTTTGGTTTTCTATTCTTGTGTGGCAGTTCATGGTGGTTGCTTATGCTGACTCCAGGGTCTGCCCTATTGCTGTTTAGCGGTTTCAGCCTGGGGAAGCATTTACAGTTCATAATGCGGCAACTTTGTTACAAGATTTCTTTTAAGTGTTTCATTGATAGAAAATAAAATGTTGCAATACCAGCATGGCCCGCACATCCACGCATTAACACCAGGCACATCCGCACGCCAGGCAATCGTCGACGAAGCTAGACATCATGACGCCACCCCGCAGACGCTGCTAGAACGCCCCTCCTTGCCCGCCCACTCGGATCGGCTCGCCTCCTGAGAGAACACGATCTGTTCCTAGACGCTCCAACACCCTCCACACTCCAGTCACCGAACCTGCCCATCCTAATCCAGATCAGGTAACGCCGCCCCCTTGCTGAGATACCTGCATTCCTTCTCTCCTCGCGGGTCGCTCGCTGCGGAGCCGAGATCCCTTCTCTGTCCGTGCGACTTGATCCTAAATTACTTGAATTAGTCATACTAAAGATCCCATACAAGGCAGTGCTAATATCTTTGGTATAACTGGGAAACATGTGGGCACGCACTAGCCCTCTTGTGGTGCTGAAAAGGACTAAACTTGGTTAACCCGCTGTCACAGAGGTAGGGCATGAGCATCTAGCAAAATGTTTGCAGTGAACACATCATGTATCTGTACAGGCAAATTAAAGACGATACATATAAATAATTGGGAATGCTAACAATATAAGACGATACATATAACAATTAAAACTATTGGTGTTTGCATTAAGAAAAGGCCCATATAGTTCAGATATTTGTAATTAATAACCAAGTTATACAAAAGAAAAAAAAGATGAAAGTAATTTGCTTAGTGTAAATCTTACTCAGCGTGTGAGTTTTTTAAGTGGTGTGGCCATCCACGTGGAATTTCACATCGTCTATGGAGTTAAGGTTATGTTCTGTGTTTGCAGCTTACAAAGAATTTCTGTAAGTTAGTCCACGCTTGGATTTGTTGGTTTTTAGATACTTGGTTGCATTGTATTTGTTGGTTTTTAGACACATGGTTGCAACATCTATGTTGGTTACACTGAAGGCTGCAGCTTCTGTGTCCCCGTTCCTGTGTGCCCAACTGTGTCCCCGTACACGTGGAGGCCCCTCAGTTACTCTTACTTTTTCCGTCCACGCCCCTCGCCAGAAGAAAACGGAACCGTCAGTTAGAGCATCTCCAAGAGTTTGGTAAAAATAACTTGCCAAATTTTATGATTTGGCAAGTTGCTAAATGATATAGCAAGTGAAAAAAGAAGTTTCTCCAATAGTTTGCTATTTCAATTTAGTAAAACTAAAAAAAAATAGGCCCGACACAGTACCCTCGAGTACGTGAAGGACGCCGCCTCCGTGTATGCTTGATTTGTTTTCAGTCAAGCAATGATCTCTTTTTTTTAAAAAAAATAGTGCCGGGTATCCATGGTGAGGCCACGACGCCATCCTGTCCTGTCCCATCAGCACAGCATCAGCAGGTTGTGGCGCCGCGACCGAGCAAAATAATGGAGCAACGGATGACCACGGCAGCAGCATGCAGGTTCTGCCGGCCGTCCAATCAACAAGGACATATGCCGGCCAGTACTACTACCAGACAGCGTGGGCAGCTTTCGCGCGCGCGGGAGCGGGGGGCCGCGCCAGTTTTTCGGGCGATAGCAAGTCCCTCCGCGCGCGGATATACGCGCGCGCGGGAGAGGAGGATGGCAACTTGCTAAAGATAGCAACCTGTTTTACCAAACTATTGGAGAGTGGATTTCCATGTTTTGCCAAAAAAATAAGGAATAGCAAGTTGATTTGAGGAGTTGTTGGACGCCTCCCACGTTACAGCTTCATTTTCCCCTCCGCTCGAACTTCGAAAGCGAAGCCAGTCCGATCTGCTACTCTGCTGGTCTATGGCGTGAGGACCTTCCAATTGTGATTTACTGGAACCTAGATTCTAGTTGTGTATTTTGATTTCGGTTACCAGAATCTCGACTCTGGGCCTGTGGGTTTCTATTTCAGCTGTCTGAGTCGACATCACTATGGTGCTCGCGAGTCGCGACCATGCTCGGGTTTGCGGCCGGTGATGGTGCTGTGCTACAGCTTAACCATGGCGGACCCACACTACTACAGGGAAGGGCTTTAGCCCCGGGCCGTAAGGGCCTTTAGTCCCAGTTACGGAACCGGGGCTAAGGTTTCGGGACTAAATGTCCCACCTTTAGTCCCGGTTCCGCGGCCCGACTAAAGGTCCATTTTAGTCCCGGTTGGTAACACCAACCGGGACTAAAAGGTGCGCCAGGTGTGCCACTGTCGCCATTTTAGTCCCGGTTGGTGTTACCAACCGACTAAAGAGTTTTTTTTTTTCCTTTTCTTTTCTTTCGGGTTTTCCATTTAGGGTTTACAATTATATTATTATTATTTTCAAATGCGTATTGTTCGCTGCTAGTTTATGTAAACGTGCACCTATAATTTATATAATTTAAAGCATTACATATAAATATACTATAAAACACTATATATAAATTATACATATATCTATAGGTCCATAATATAACACCTTCTCCTTCAACCACGTCTCCTTTCATAGACATTAAAGAAAAAAGTTAGAGGTATGAATAAGATTTATTAAATAGCAACAAATAAATGAAATGAACTTATTATATATACATGTTACATACTTTTAGGTGCTCAAGATTAGTTCTTTTGGCATAGACCGTTAGAAACTCGCATACATAGTAGCCACACAAATTATTGCCCGGTGTCTGCCGTAGAATCCACTGAAGTAGGATAGGCTTTGAAAGTGGCGCTTTCAAATCTGGACGGTGTTTCTGTACGAACCTAGCCCAAACCCTAGCAATAAAATGATCATTATTAATTATCTATTACTGAGTTAAAGAGCAGGAATTAATATTTAGAGATCAGAGTTACCCTTGGATAATATCTATCATTTCTTGGTAATCTTCCCCGTAGTTTTCTCAACGAGTCATAGATTACCAAATGACATTGCCGTAGATCAATGACAATTAGTATCCAATGAAAGCTGCATTTGTGTGTAGGCAAAATAATTATATATCTTCATACTGATCCGATTAATTAGTTAAATAGAATGTACACACGATAATGACACTTACTTAAAGTTATAGGGGAAGAGTACATATCTTTTGTCCTTTTGGTTGATCAAGAACCTTCGTAGATTTCTCTCCATTTAAATTCTCCATAAGACATACGGGGTCTTCGGGTCTTTGAATATAACATATGGATCCACAAATCCAATCTCCTTGTCATTTCTAACTCTGAGGCCCCTCATCGGGGTTTACTCGCATATGTATAGCGGGTTTTACGTAATTAGTTATATATATACATGATAAGTTACAAAGTGACATTATTAAAAGAAAGAATCACTTACGATTTAAACAACTGATTAGAGATTTGTCCGGCGTCCCATGTGGCATAGTTGGTGTAGCTCATTAAATTGAACATAAATAATATCATCACCACGGAAGTAATGATGGTTTCTAATTCGGACGCAAATATAGTCATCCGCTTTTCTGCCACACGCTGAAATGTACCACTGGTTTGGCAAGTACATTTGCGTTTTAAATTTGCTAAGGGCCACAGGGTTGAATAGACTCTTGCCATATGAATATTCCTTCTGCCAATGATCAATTTCTGGAGCACTTTGAATTGGTGCCCCAGCTATCATTTGGGTTAAGCTAAGACCAGTTTCCGTAAAAAAATTTTCAAGATCATCAAAGTTCAAATCTGCCGGTATCTGCTGGTCTAGCACGTCGATATTTGAACCATATTCATTTCCAATTACTAGCGGGGGCACTGATTGCTTTGATTGTTCCCCGAGCTGTGCTACACCCTTGCTTAGAGTGCGATCATAGTCCAATAAAGATGATGATTCTTTCTGAGATTCACGCCTCTTTTTTTGTTGAGCCTCAACCCTTTGCCGTAGATCTTCTGGCCGTAGTAAGAGGTATGGCTTCTCATGGTTTCGCTTGGATTCTCTTTTAGCCTTAAGTTTCTTGAAGAAACCGTCCACATCTGACTTTACCGAAGCATCTAGTTCTGCAGCAGTGTTCTCATAGGACAGCTTCTTAGGAATGATAGGTTGTTTCTTTTCGAAGGCTTTCTTTTTTGGCGGCGGGGTGGCCGACATATTTGATTGTGTGGCTGGCCTCTTCTTTAAGGGTGGGTCCACCGGTTTTAGCGCTGGAGCCACGTGTGGAGGCGATGGGGCGGCCGGTGGGGGGGTTGGAGCCCGATGTGGAGGCGATGGGGCAGCCGGTGTCGATGTTGGAGCCCGAGGAGGCGGCGTTGGAGCCCGAGGAGGCGGTGTTGGAGCCCGAGGTGGTGGCGTTGGAGCCCGAGGCGATGCGGCCGTGTCTTGCACTGCCTCGTCATCACCCGCAAAGACTATGACATGTTGTTGACCACCTGTGAAACCAAAGTGGTATATGAGTAAACCGCTAACTAAGGGAATGCAAAATAAAGTTAGTGAATAAATGTATCGTCAAGTTTCATCCACACCTAGGATTAGGTTCATGACGAGGAGGTGGTGGTAGACTACTAGGTGATGCCCCAGGAATAATGATGTAGCGCTTGCGCCAACAAATAAAAGTCTTCTCTGCTTCTCCTAGAGTCTTCTCTCCATCACCTCCTTCTATCTCAAGCTGCACATTACTGAAGCCTTTGACAACTCTATCCACCGAGACACTAGCATATCCAGCTGGAACTATCGCCCCATGGATTCTTGGTGTCTTCGTAGGGTCGATAGGAGTTACAACACCGACAGCAACCATGACTGTGGCAGTCCCTTGTGGAATGTGTAGCTCACATGTTGTCAGAGGTTTAGTGATGTCATCCACCGGAAAGCGCAGCCCCACGTCGTCTTGAATAGTTGGCATCTCCGTGGAAGCGCAACTGCTTTTCAACTGACCGGGGGGGCTAATGTTTGACTCCAGGCTCTGATGCAGTTTGCCTTTGTATAGAACTTACTGCCATCTACACTTGCCTTTTGATTTCCTCGTTCATTCTCTCTTCAAGCGCTTTCTCTCGCGCTATCGCTTCACGAGCCGCTTCGCGTGACTCCATCACCATTGCCTCCAACCTACGCAACCGCTCTGCCTCCTCTTCCTTCTTTCTTTGGCGGCTTCTATAAGTCGGTCTATCTTTAGGGAAGCCATGTGTAACGTCCCGCCTCCTCGAGGCCGGGCCCACTTACATCTGACAGTTTTAATAGGACCAATACTACCCTCACAGACCAACACCAGTCTTTTCTACGCACTTTGTCCTCACTCATGCGCACCCGGGAACGAATTCCCGGTCGGTCACCCATCCTGAAATTGCTCCAGGCCAAGCACGCTTAACCCTAGAGTTCTTTCAAGATGAGCTTCTAGAAAAGAAGTTGCAACTTATTGGTATGAGTATCATATTAATCCTATTAAACCCTGGGCCGGGGTGTTACATCCTCACCCCTTATGAGATCGACGTCCTCGTCGATCAACCCCAAAGCAGAAACCTCCTCTCTTGGCCACGTCCGTGTGTCCAAAGGCTGGCGCATGTACCATGCCGTGTGACCACGACGGATCCACACCGACCATGCGCACCATGCTCGCAAGAATCGCGACACACGCGCCTCGTGAAACCGCGAGAGTCGGCTCGATACCATTTGTAACGTCCCCCTCCTAGAGGCCGGGCCCGCTTACATCCGGCGGCTTTAATAGGACCAATACTACCCTCACGCACCAACACCGGTCTTTTTCTACGCACTTTGTCCTCACTCATGCGCACCCGGGAACGAATTCCCGGTCGGTCACCCATCCTGAAATTGCTCCAGGCCAAGCACGCTTAACCCTGGAGTTCTTTCAAGATTAGCTTCCATAAAAGAAGTTGTAACTTATTGATATGGGTATCATATTAATCCTATTAAACCCTGAGCCGGGGTGTTACGCCATGCTCCCATGATACCTCCCCATAGCCTCTTGTTCATCCACCGTGTTCAGCAGTCTCCAGGGCGTATGTTAGCTCATCCTTCTCCCTATTTGGCTGCCAGGCGCCACTTTCAACTAATCCTCGGGCATAGGCCATTCTCTCGTCCCACTCTCTAGAGCTTTTCGCCGTACACTACCTTTCCTGGTCTCTAGGTCCGGGGTTCCCCATGACCGAAGAACCAATACTTGGCGCTTCCAAAGCCGGTGCGATGATTCCGGGTTTGATCCCCTTGTCAAGAATCTCCCCTGTTCCGGCTTTTTGCCACTTAGGAATAGCAGATCCCGTAGCCACCACCCGAACCCAAGTGATGGTGGTATTGCTTTTGTCTAGCATTTTCCCCGATTCTTGATCATCCGTGCGACCCGCATCGAGTTCTTAAACCGCATGCGAACTCATCCCAAATAGGCCTCAACTTGACGTAGGCCTTGTTGGTGAAATCCGATTAATCCGGTCATGTGCAACAAAAGTCTTGTACAGTTTCTTCTTCCAAGCCTGAAATTGTTTGGCCATCTTACGCATAGCCTAGATTTTAACCTTCTCCTTCAAAGCTTCATCCCATTGTATCGAGCGTGAAATGTTGAAGGATATCTAGCCAAATCAATTCCTTGTCACGATCCGAGACAAAACTAATATTAGGGTCATCTTTCCGTTGCCTCCATTCACGAGCACCGATCGGGATCCCGACCCTTACAGGGGTACCCACAAGGCGCAACAAATTTTTTTGAATTTGCCCCAAGTACTTGTCCCGTACCCTCATCGAATTCCGACAGAATGTACCGACCCTCCAACGGCTTCTTCGGGCCTCGCACTTTTCTACTCTTCCCCTTAAGTTGTCGCCGATCCGGAGGGCTACACAAACAAGTATAAATATATTAATACAAATGCCATTCATTTTAATTTCATGTATATATATATATACTAGATTGTAGATAGACCTCATCGATTGTCTCCCACAAGTTCTTCATAATCGCCAAAGTACCGACTCCCATCATCTACGCCTTGGGGATTTGGATTGGCACCGCCGTTGATTAGGTCCATCATTGCATCATCCATGTTGTCATTCGGCCTCGCCATTTCTCGCAAATTGGATCAAGTGTTTAAAGTTACTTAACATAATAAAATCACATAGTAAAGTCACTTTAGATATTACATGAGGAAGTTAATAAAGTTAATTAAAAGTACCATTAATAAAGTTACTTTTACATAAAGTTACATAATAAAGTCACTTGACCTTACTATTATTAATGTAGTTACTTGACATTATATTATTTGGGAATGAATATGGTTCAAACATAATTATATTATAAGCTTGTTTGTCCGCCCCCCGCTAGTAATTGGGAATGAATATGTTGGAATGAATAATGCATGCACACAATTGTTTTGATGACCTTGATAGTATATATTTAAAAAAATGCAGAAAGTTAATTATATTATTAGTTATACTTGTAATCCGATGTCAAGTTAGTAAACATAATTATATTATAAGCTACCATTAATAAAGTTAATTATATTATAAGTTATACTTGTAATCCGATGTCAAGTTACTAAACTTAATTATATTATAAGCTACCATTAATAAAGTTAATTATATTATAAGTTATACTTGTAATTCGATGTCAAGTTACTAAACTTAATTTTATTATAAGCTACCATTAATAAAGTTAATTATATTATAAGTTGTAATCCGATGTCAAGTTACTAAACATAATTATATTATAAGCTACCATTAATAAAGTTAATTATATTATAAGTTATACTTGTAATCCGATGTCAAGTTACTAAATATAATTATATTATAAGCTACCATTAATAAAGTTAATTATATTATAAGTTATACTTGTAATCCGATGTCAAGTTACTAAACATAATTATATTATAAGCTACCATTAATAAAGTTAATTATATTATAAGTTATACTTACAATCCGGTGTCAAGTTAATTATATTATAAGTTATACTTATAATCGCTAGGTCATCGCTAGGTCGCGGCGTCGTGTCTTGGTTAGCCGCTAGGTCGGGTGCCTAGGTTAATCGCTAGGTCGTATTGGGTCGCCGCTAGGTCGCCGCTAGGTCGTGCCTTTGGTTCGTCCGGGTCGTCGCTAGGTCGCCGCTAGGGGCGTATCTTCGCTCATCCGGCCGTTAGAACGTCGTTAGGGTTTCGAATAAAACGAATTGTTTCGATTCGCTCACGAATATCGTTTGTCGCGTGTGTAGGTGCTCTCTTCCTCTCGGCAAATTGTGCATGGAGGTCCTCTCGGCTCGATGGCCGGCCACAACACACATACATGCATCGCCCTCGGCTCGATGGCCGACGCCAAGACAACACAAACGCGATCGACTCGATGGCCGACGCCACAACACACAACAAAGCATTATGACCTCGCCAAGGCGGGCGGCGCCACCGCTGCGTGCTCGCCGGGAGAAGGTGCGGCTTCCCGCCGGCTCGGCGTGCACATCGCCAGAAGAATGCGGCGGGCGCTGCTCCCGCTTCGCCGGAGAAGACGACGCAGCCGAAAGCGCGCTGCCCCTCGCTCGGGCCGGGAGAAGAAAAGCAGGAGGCGGCGCGGCTCCTCGCAGCTCCAGCCGGAGAAGAAGCAAAGCGGCGGCGTGGCTCCCTGCTAGCCGGAGAAGAAGCAGGGAGGAGGCGGCGCTGCTCCTCGCAGCCTGCCGGAGGAGGCGGCGCGGCGCTGCTCGGGAGGCCGACGCGGACGGCCCTCGGCCGCGACAGGGGGGCCGAGGCCTCGCCGGGCCGGTGGACGTACGACGGCGCGACCGACGGCGCTGGTCTCACGGCCGCATAAGCGAGGGACGATGCCGGGCGGCGCGCTCTGGGCGGGCCGAGGAGGACGCTGGCGCGAGGCTCGGGGCGGGCGAGGCGACAGCCAAGGCGGCGGCGGCGTTTCGGCCGGGCGACGAGCACGGCCGGCCGGCGCGAGGCTCGCGGGCGGGCGACAGGACGGCCGGCGGGCGCGAGGCTCAAGCGGGCGGCGGCACTCCCTCCGGCAGAGACGGTAGAGAGGAAGAAGACGGTAGAGCGGCGGAGAGGAAGAACGCCGATCCGACGAGGTGGAAGACGACGGCATCTTAAATACCCGCCCCGACCTTTAGTCCCGTTCGGCTTGAGCACCGAGTCCCTTGGCAGACAAGACTCTAACCTTTTTAGTCCCGGTTTGGGGACAAGACCGACTAAAGGTTACCTTTAGTCCCTCAAGTTATTACCGCCGACTAAAGGTTTATTCCAACCAGCGCCACGGCATTAGGGTTTGTTGTTTATGTTGTTTATGTATACTTATAAAATAAATAGATTATTTTTGTTAATTGCATATTAAATAATGGAAAAGGTATTAATTTGTTAAAAATAACAGTTCCATTTCCTTTTGTCTAATTGCTTATTTGAAAATTTGGGAACATAAAATCTTTTCATCCCTTATAATAGCAAGCATAAATATTAAAAATAATTATTATTTTGTTAATGCAAAAATGTCTAACTTATTTAAAAATATGTTAAAGTAGTTGTTTTCGATAGAAAATTTGTTTTTGCATTATTTTAACGTAAATTTTGTTCATGTATCATCATTTATCTCTAAAATCGTGATATACGTGATATTCACCATTAAATCGGGTTATTTTTTAAAGGATTTTTTCTTTTTCTAATGCCAAATTGATCTCCCACAAGTTCTTACTGTGCACATGTTTAGCAAAAAATACTTCAAGTCATTTCATTATTTGAAATGATATAAAATAAGAAATACTAATACAAACATCTTAATAAGTTACAATTCTCACACACGCAATCTCTAATACACTCTATTTATTAAACATTAGTATATATTAGGCGGGCACAAAAGAGTGATCTTCTTTTTTTGACGTATGTTCCTTGGTCATGATCTTGACGTAACCATGGAGTGTCCTCGGCATTTATCGGGATGCTCGGATCTTTGGTCACATTGAAAGGCGTGATTCGGTCATCCCTTTCATAATCTTCCTCAAATATCTGAATTGTCCTCAATTCCCACAATGTTTCTTTTCTCCGAGAGAACTATATGGCGTTTTTGGCTCATTCGTTGATTTGTTGTCATTTTTCCTCTCTTACGTTTTGTAGACATGTCTTTCACATAGAACACCCTGATTCACATCAGCAGCAAGGGCGAATGGTTCACCTTTGTAACCAACATTGTTGAGGTCCACCGTTGTCATTCCATAGTCTTTGTCAAATCTGTTACCCCGCCTCGGTAATCTTCACCCATTGGCACCGGAACAAAGGGACTTTAAAATTAGGTGCGTAGTCTAGTTCCCAAATCTCCTCTATGCGGCCATAATATGTTTGTCTGTTTCTATTCGGGTCTGTGGCATCTACGCGAACCCCACTGTTTTGGTTCGTGGTTTTTTTATCTTGGCCTGGGGTGTAAAATGTATTTTTATTTATCTCGTACCCTTTGTACGTGAGGATGTGCCATGATGGTTGCCTAGCCAATAAATACAGTTGCTCATCAATCTGGTCATTACCCTGACATTCTTTTCATAACCAATCACTGAAAGTGTCCATGTGCTGACGCATAAGCCAAGCTTCATTCTTCTCTGGGAACTGGGATCGTAGAAAGTCCTTGTGTTTTATGACATACGGCTCCACCACGGATGAGTTTTGAAGAGTGCGCTTTATTGAAATAATCGTCCCCCGTACCGATGTATGTTTTCTTTCCTAGTGTTCTCTTTCCACTCAGTCTCCCCTCGTGTCGCGATTTAGGAACACCAATTGGGTCAAGTTCAGGAATGAATTCAACACAGAACTCAATGACCTACTACCCTATAGCCCTCTGCGATGCTTCATTACGGCCGAGCACGCTTTGGTGAACATATTTCTTCAGGACTCCCATAAACCTCTCGAAGGGAAACATATTATGTAGGATCACGGGACCAAGAATATTGATCTCCTTGACCGGATGAACTAGGAGGTGTGTCATGATATCAAAGAAGGATGGAGGGAACACTAACTCAAAGGCGACAAGACAATGAACCACATCATTACGTAGAGCAAATAGTTCCAAAGTGGATTGATTGCCTTAGAAATTGCATTGAGGAATGCACATAGCTTTACGGTGGCCGACGTACATGTGGAGTTAGAATTCCTCTTAATGCAACTGGAAGCAATTGCGTCATAAGCACATGGCGGTCATGCGACTTTAAGTTCAGAAATTTCTTCTCAGGCACATTTATTATACCTTTTATATTAGAGAAGAATCCGGATGGGACCTTGATGTTTGCTTAAGCATTTAAACATGATTTCTTTCTCTTCATTGCTAAGAGTGTAGCTAGCAGGTCTTAAATATTGGCATCCATCATCTGTCTTCTCCGGATGCGGGGTTGTCTCATTCTTCCATGCGCTACAAGTCTTGTCGTGCTTCAAGTGAATCCTTAGTCTTTCCATACACACCCATGAATCCTAGAAGGTTCACACAAAGATTCTTTATCAGGTGCATGACGTCGATCGCATTCCGGACCTCTAGGACTTGCCAATAGGGTAGCTCCCAAAATATTGACTTCTTCTTCCACATGGGTGCATGACCCGTTGTATCTTTTGGAACTAGTTGGCTGCCCTGTCCCTTACCAAAAACTACTTTCACATCCTTAACCATCTCAAATACATCTTCTCCAGTTCTGTTGCGAGGCTTGCATCGGTGGTCTACTTTACCTTTAAAATGCTTGCCTTTCTTTCTAACTAGGTGATTCATAGAAAGAAATCGACGATACCCAAGGTACACGACCTTTCTGCATTTTTTCAAATATATACTATCAAGGTCATCAAAATAGTGTGTGCATGCATTATATCCCTTGTTTGTCTGCCCTGAAAGATTACTTAGAGCAGGCCAATCATTGATTGTCACAAACAACAGTGCTCGCAGGTCGAAGTGTTCCTATTTGTACTCATCCCACACATGAACACCTATTTTGCTCCATAAAAGTAGGAGTTCTTCAATTAATGGCCTTAGATAGACATCAATGTCATTGCCAGGTTGCCTCGGGCCTTGGATGAGCACCGGCATCATAATGAACTTTCACTTCATGCATAACCATGGAGGAAGGTTGTAGATACATAGTGTAACAGGCCAAGTGCTATGACTACTGCTCTGCTCACCAAAAGGATTCACACCATCCGTACTTAAAGCGAACCTTAAGTTTCTTGCGTCTTTTGCAAACTCTGGAAATTCCCTGTCTATTGTCTCCACTGGGACCCATCAGCAGGGTGTCTCAACATGTTGTCTGCCTTACGGTCTTCTTTGTGCCACCGCAACAACTTTGCATGGTCCTTGTTTCTAAAAAGACATTTCAGACGTGGTATTATAGGAGCATACCACATAACCTTTGCGAGGATTTTCTTCTTAGGACGTTCTTCCCCCTCAACATCGCTAGGGTCATCTCGCCGATCTTATACCGTGATGCTTTACATACGGGGCATTCATCTAAATTCTCGTAGTCCTTGCCCGCGGTGCAGGGATGCGTCGTTAGGACATGCATATATCTTACGGATTTCTAATCCCAAAGGACCAGACGACCTGTTTTGCTTAAATGCGTAGTGGCGGGCAATTCATTAGGCTTTGGAAGCATCTTTTTTTGGATCTTCGGTAATTGTCCAAATGCCTTACTCGGATACACCATTACGTGCCTTCCATTTTAACAACTCCG